>LAPY01000865.1:121754-133246 GCA_000970635.1 Eragrostis tef
CCGCGCGCTGCCCGAGGGGCTCGAGAACCTGGGCAACCTGGAGACGCTCAACGTGAGCCAGAACTTCCAGTACCTGCGCGAGCTGCCCTACGGCATCGGCCTCCTCGTGTCGCTCCGGGAGCTGGACGTCAGCTACAACTCCATCTCCGCGCTGCCGGACTCCATGGGCTGCCTCACCAAGCTCGCCAGGTTCAGCGCCACGGGCAACCCGCTCGTGTGCCCGCCCATGGACGTCGTCGACCAGAGCCTCGACGCCATGCGCGCCTACCTCAGCGCGCGGATCAACAGCAGCGAGAGCAAGAAGAAGAGGAGGAGCTGGATGCCCAAGAAGATGGTCAAGTACGCCACGTTCACGGCGGGGATGATGACGCCCGGCCGCGCCAAGGTGCACGGCAACAACGAGGGCGGCCTCCTCGTGTCGGATTACCGGTCGCTCGACGGCGGGCGCATCGCGTCGCCAGGGTTCCTCAGCATGCTCTCGCCACGGCGTCTCTTCTCGCCGCGTAGGAATTCGCCCAAGCATTAGGAGTCTGTGTTTCTGAAGCCTGTTTGCTTGCTCCATCGTGTGAGAGTTTCAGATGGATTGTAGCGTAGCTAAAGCTGTATTGCTACTGCAGGAGTATAGGTATATATGAAGTGTGTACAGTACTAGTACCATAGGGCATTGATGTACATAGGAATTAAGGGTGTCCTTTGTTCTTTGCGTACTTCAACAACTAAGCATAGTACCTTGTTATAGAGTGATTGTGTAAAGTTATTAGACACTGAACGTGTTGAAGGAGCAGAAGACTTAAGTTGCAAGTGCGGAACTTTGATGTCTGAATGTCTATGATGAGAATTATCCCAGGCCGTGCAATTCAATGTTATACCTGACCAACATTATACCAAACCCCTAAGTAAGAGCTCAAGAAAATATCTTAATCAGTAGGAATCGCAAGCTGCAGAAAACGGAACATCTTTGCGCCTAGCATTGGTAATGGTCCTGATAAGCCATACATAACTCTTCAGTCTGATTATCCACTTCCAGTTCAGGTGACTACAAATTGGTGCACGATATATGAGCTTCCATCTCACATATTGTAAATGTCTGAAAGGTTATATAGATGATACTCCCTTCCTTAGCTGAACCATTATACCTTAGTATAATTGATTTAATCAATGTTAATTAGGAACTGGCCTAAAATAAACCCAAGACAGAAATGGTTCTCTGGCTCCAAGTACTCAAACAGGCACAATAAGTCAATATATGGACATGAATACTGTAGTCCTTAGAGCATCTCTAAGAGCCTAGGTATTACTGGCTCCTTGGCTAAATTTTGAAAAAAGAGAGGGAAATCACGATCCAACAGACTCTGGTTTCCTCTTGGCTATCTTTCCTCGCTAGTAGGCTGAAAAAGGTTAGGGTCGACCCGCTGAACCGTACGAACCGCTCCTGGATATTGCTTTCGGTGCAGTTCGGTTCGACCCGAAATCAAAGTGGTTGCGGCATGGGCGTGACCGCGTGACCCGTTCGAACTTGGGGTCGAATCGATCCCCTGCCAGCAACTCTTAGAAACTGTTTCCTCCATCGATTCATGCTCACCGCCGTCGGCCGCCGCGCTCTCACGATCTCACCGGCGGCGCCCCGGTCGACCCAAGGTTCAACGGTTCAGCCCGAAAAACAGGAGCGAGTTGACCCCTAACCTACGTTGCCGCCGAAGGGTTCGCAGGGTCGGGATAAGGTTCGCTTCGAACCACTCCCTTTTCAGCCTGACTCGCTACCGGAACCTTATACACCGCGCGCGCTACAATAACTAACTACCGCGCGCGGTGTATGGGCCAGAATCATCACCGCTTTCAGCCCAAATTCACACCTCCAGTCGTCTTCATCCTCCTGATCTGAGCTGACGCCATCGCCGCGGCCCCTCGACGCTGCGCCGCTGCATGTTTCTTGCCTTCCCGTGCCCCGCTCTTCCCCTCCTTCCTTCCTCCTGCGTCGCACCGTCCTCCGCGCCCGCGAGACGCCCCTGCGCCACCTCGTGAAGCTCTTGTTCTGGCTGCTAGAAGCCATTGTTCCAGCCATCGGGACAATTTGTTCTGGCCGTGGAGACGAATTGTTCCAGATGCAAGGAACAATTGTTCCGGCCGTGGGGACAAATTGTTCCAGTCACTGTGACGAATTGTTCCAGCTGCAAGGAATCATTGTGTTGAGCGTTGAAGAAATTCAACGTTGGGCCAGCTCTGGACCAAATGGACTTGCGCCTGGCCCAACCCACTCTTTAGGAATGAGGACGACATCTTCCTGGTTCAGCAGCAGGAGAGCGAGAGGAGGAGCCGCTTCGTGCTCATGGGGGCAGCGGCGGCGCAACTGCCTGCCCGAGTCCTTCGGGAGTCCGGTGCGGACTTGTGGAGCAGCTGTGGCGCGTGCGTGGACTCGGGAGTGAAGCTAGGACGCTCGGATTGAGGGTGAAAGGTGCGGAACTGCTTGGATGAAGAATCTGACCGCCTTGCACTAGGGTTCGTTTCCCAGCTTCCCCTATATCTAGCTCCTCTCCGCCACACTGCAGGACACGAGTTCAGTGAGAAATCCCCCTTCCTAATTCTCTTGTGCGATTTTTGTTCTTCGTGTTCGTGTTGACAACGAGCCGAGATCGTGAAGGAGGTGCTTGGCGCTGCATTGTTGAGGCTCGCCCACACAGTCAGTCGACCTGTGTGGAGAGGTCTTGTATCTCCGACTTCCTCACCGTCGGCAACGGCGGCGCCTAGGATTTCTGGGACAGCGGCCGGTGAGCCGTGCCTGACCCACATCTCTGAACAATTCGTAAGGTTCAGTCTGTAAGTGTTACACTCAACTCTGAACTTTGTTGTGCCCTTTGGATTATGCACCGTGATCTGGATTATAACACTTGATGATGGTTAATGCAAGCTAAGATCAATAATTAGATAAGTGTTCTGGTTGTCTCCTGTAATTCGTGTTTGATCAGTTATATGCTTCAAACTGAAGTTGCTATCATCTCTGCTGTATTGTGACACTGTCTGAAACTCTGAATTAAGTGCAGACCTGAATTGCCTTGATTTACATCTTTGCATTTGTCCTCTACGTACTGTTGTCATATCACTAGTGATAGCAAGTAACTTTGAGTGTTGCTATTCTGAAGAACACAAATCTGGGAGACAACTAGAGATCTCTAATTAATTTAATTGATTTATAAAGCTCTGCATGTGGACAGTCAGGGAGCAGAGTTTTGACTCTGGGGTCGACTGTGTATACAATCTGAAAGTTCATTTGTTTGTGTACTAGTCCAGATTTTGTTTCTCACATGGTATTAGCTCTGTTTTACACATCTCAACTATACTGTATGAAGAGCTTGTTCTGTGATTATACATTGCATTATTTAAGCATGATCCTGTTTGTGTTTTCTCTGCTCATAATAAGACTGAAACTATTGTACTTTTATCAACACATTGTTCAAAATTGTTCCAGCCCAAGGAAAAATTGCTCCGGCGAGATGTGTGAAGGCCGTTGCTTATCTGGGTGAAGAAGGAATGCCAGGGCGCGGCGGCGCGGCAGCCAGTTTTTCATACAGTATAGTGGTGGGTTCATGGGCCTCTGGTGGGCTTGATTGGAGGAAGAAGATAAGCAGTGCGGCGCGCGGTAGCTACTTGTAACCGCTTGTGCGGTGTCGAAGGCGCCCGGACTTGCTAGCTATCCCGGCAACCCCGCTGGCTTTTTATGGCCAGGGCGAGGCGCTCGCCATCCCTCCACCTGTGCGCGTCCTGATTTCCCGCGGCAGTTTTGCACTCCCGCGCGTCGCCTTCTTCAATCCCTGCATCGCCCACAGATGAAGGTGGAGGACATGGCAGAGGTCGCCGTGTCAGAGCGCGCGCTTCTCGGCGGCGTGAAATTCTGCAGCGATAGAGGCGGGGAGGAGCTATGCGACGCGGCGTTTGGTTGGCATCGGTGAGGGGACGATGCAGTCTGCCTGGCAGTGGCGCCCGTGAACTCCATCCTGCGTGCCGCCACTCGCCAGTGTCTGCGGTGGTTCATGGCCTACGGCTTGTTCCTCATCACGTGCTCTACTCCGATCAAACCAGCCATAGACTTTAACTGATTTCCCACTTCAAATGGGTGCGTCACACCTGGAGGATCCAATTCCCCTACTTCCAAACTGCCCTATTCCCCCTTCCCCACACCGATTGGAGCTCCAAAGCTCATCCATGGGACCATGGCGTGTGGAGACTGGAGCAGAGCACGACTAGCACCCTGTTTTAATATTGTTCTCTGTATTTCACCTATCCCACTGATGGGCTAGGCCTGAAATCCAAGGCCCATGAGTCCTAAGCACAGCCCACAATGATTTGAATAAAGAGGAGTTTAAAATTTAGTGAGGCTGTTGGGTTTGATTACTTTTTTGCTAGCTATTTCGTTTTACAGAATAGCTAAATCAGGATTTTAGCTATCCTATTTTAACTAATCTGTTGGAGATGCTCTAACTGTCTAAATGCACATATATAGCTTACATTCCTTTCCTTACCTGAAACATTATATTGTAGTATAAATGATTTAATCAATGTTCATCAGAAATGGCCTAAAATAAACCCAAGACAAATGGTTCCCTGCCTCCAAGTACTCAAACCGGGCCCAATCAGCCAATATATGGACATGAATATTGTAGTCCTTAGCTGAAACATTATAATTTAGTATTTCATCATTCAACTTGCCATGAATGGCTCAAACAGGCACAATCAGTATATATATATGGACTGGTATATCCCCTAACATGAATATAACCAGTATATAGCTGCAACCTCAATGACTTCAAACTTGCCGTGAAAAGAAAGATGGACTTCCAACTGTTTGATGGTTCTATATGATGAGAGTAGCAGATGGGGAAAAAAAAACGCTCTTTGCTCATTTGCAAAGCTTCAGCTTCTTGAAGAATGATGAAACCTGCGACTTAGGACACGGTGCTGTGGCTATGCATGTAGGGATGTTCTCAGGCTGCTCTATCCACAGCTTGTGCCGGACACCAGCTGCTTCTAGCTTCTCAGCTAGGTTCTTCAGCTGTGTCTCCCCTTTCACCTCCAATGTTACCTACGCAAGAAAAAAAAAAGCTCCACATTATTCTTTCGTAAAAGGATATTCAAAAGAACGCAGCAATTAATGCAAACAAACTTATAAAAAGTCCACCATTATCTTGATGGTAGCATCAAGATATGTGATCCATGCAGATGGTAGCACAACTCAAGAACTTTTCAGAACCTGAGGGAAACATTGGCACATTGCCGTGTCCCATTTATTGGAAAACGAGACTGTTTCCAGAACGTTGCTCTGGTTTTTACATCACGGCTAGCATTACCTGGCCTACCTACCTTCAGCACGATCAGAATACTAATATGACCGTAGAAAGACCAGAAGTAACATCAGTGATCAGCAGCCACTCGAAAGCATGCAAGTTAAAACTTTAATATCTCTGTTTGCAAGTTTGTGCAGTCAATCTGTCGGTCATCCTTTGTTACAACCTTACTTACTGAAGCATGGACTGAGAAGCATTCAGCCATGCAAGCAGCTACAAAGTCGATCATGGAACTATGTAGCAGCTCCCGATGCCCATTCCTTCCATATCCACTCACACAAGTCACAAGTGAACGAAATGACTTCATATGCTAATCAACAGGATAACCCTGGATTTCCAATTACCTAAAAGAAAATTAACAGAAGTAGCGAGGCCAATGTGCTGGGACAGGGCAATGCAACAATGCAAGTCATAAGATTGGGAATTTCGAATGAGGCAAAACGTCGAACATGCCTTGTGCATGCGGTCGAGGTTGTCAGGACCGCAGTAGGCGGCGGTGTCCGGGTGGTCGCGGTGCGCCCACACGGCCGCGACGGCGGCGTGGCAGCCCTGCGCCACCACGCTCCCCAAGGGCCACGTGTCCGCCAGGTCGCGCCGCAGCACCACGTACTGCACCAGCACGTCCCCCGCCTCCTTCCCTCCTTCCTCGCCGACCGTGGTGGCGGCAGTGGCCACGGAAGCCGCTGCATCGGGAGCGGAGGCGGCGGCGCTCATCCTGGCTCGCGGCGGGGTTCGGTGGATGGGGAGCCTGACGAGGCCTTGATGGAGGAGGGTCAGGGAGGCGGCGGGCGGGATTGCGGTGGCTACCGGGAATGGCAAGCGAAGGGGGAGAAGGGTCAGCATAACCTGTGAGTTTGGATTCGGGATTTCTTTTGCTGGTACAACTCCATCGTATTCTTTTTCTTTTTGTTTCCATAACAGTTGTTCTCAATTTCTTATTATCAGCAAATTCGGAACTCCTTATCTGAGCGTCTCCGCGCACTCGCAAACTCGCGCGTCGCTCGTGCGACCGGCGACTTCCCTTTTCTGTCCACCGACCGTTTCCTTTTTTTGTCCATCGCACCGCGCGGGATGGGGAAAATACGTAAGGACCCACAGATTATGTTTTACCTCCTCGAAATTTTCATTTCGAAATTCATTTTCCCCTTCCTCCTCTCTCCCCAGTTCGTCCCCATCGCTCCGCTGAGGCAAAATCCGGGCCGATTCCTTCCAATTTTCTTGGGTTTCTTGATTTCTTCTCCACACGAGACGTTGATTTCTCTTCTCTTGAAGCAGGGGATGCGTTTCCGGCAGATTCGGGTGGCAATTTGGATCGATTTGGCGATTTAATCGGTGCAATTTAGGGTTCCAGCCCCTCGATTTCTGAGGTACACATTGCATTCTCCCCTCCCCATCCAAAATCCTTGGGAATTAGATTTTATTTGCTCTATTGCTTGGTTCCCGGTATGTACATCTGAGCTCTTGGTTTAGTTGGCGATTTTCCTTCCCATGTTTCTCTGTTCAATTTGTTTAGCGGTAGCCTGTTTTCTGATGGCTCATTGTTGGCTTACGGTTCTAGGGTCTTGGCATATTTAATTTAGGGTTCCAATTTTGTCAAAATCCGATGCGTGATTTGTGTAGCCACAAAGTTAGGGTTCGGGCTATAAAGTTGATATGAGCAGAATCATTTGTAGTACGGGTATGATTATTTGGTTGACAGGATTGAGAAAGTGAATAAGGATTTCATTTGTGTTGTTTGACAAATGAATGGTACAGTATACTGGAACAGATTGTTGGTGCAAAAGTTTATCTCTGAATAGATGTCGTTAGTGGTAGAACTACTGGCTCTGAATTTGGTTCACGAACACTTATCTGTATAGATTATGGTAGGAAGTCAAAGCTCGGTTTCACTATCCCTCACCACATGTATTATCAGTGATTGTATTATGATCGGTTTTATGAATCAATGAGATTATTGATGTTCTTCCAGTCTCCACTCGAAACTCTACATTCATAACTGCTGTTTTTTGTACCGACATGGTTGCTAGTTCCTCAGCTCTATTTTCATGCTTTTTTGCAACCTTTGCTATGGTGTCTTTGTACCTTTTTTCTTAATTTAGTTCATGACTCCATCAGATGTTAAGTTTTGACTCTACTGGATATATTATTTGTATTGTGTACCCTCTTGGATTTTGGAATGTTAAGTAGCTTGGGTGCGCAATACAGGAGACCAGACTTGGATGCAAAGTAGTTGAGAAACTAATAGAACTTAATTGTTCAAGCGACCTGAAACCAATCAATAATGCTACAACCAAACAACATATATCCAATTCCTATCTTACCTGTAGTATACCACGAATCCTTCTAATTTGCATTAGTGGCTTAGCATAGGGACACAATTTTTATTGGCTTGAATATTGATTTTGGTTTTGTTTTTCATAAAAGAGATATCAATTGAGTTCACAGCACTTGATTTAGAGTCCTCGTTCTCATGAAATTTGAGGTATGTATTCAAACTAATTATTTGGTCGACTTTACTGTTGTTTTAAGATTATACGAAACTTTTGTTGCAAGTGCACCCTGAAACTTCTCCTTTGAGTTATCTTGCGGCAAAAACCTCTATTTTTGTTTGAGTTTTGTCAAAGATTTTAGATATCTGTCAGCAAAAGCGTACATGACAAATTTTAGTCTGAGTTTGCCCAAAAATATTTATTCTATAAGTTTCTTTCACGGTTCATATTGACTCTTGTTTAAGTTTGTATGAAACTTTTGATGTACGAAGACTTAGCTAACTAAAATTTTTGATGTGGCATATCCACTTCAGAAATTTCCATGAGTCTAGTTCACACTTTGAGCGAACTTTTGCAGACTAACTTTTTTAGAAATTTATAGTGCATGTTCCTTATAAACTTAAATACTTTCCATATATATTTAATATAATTTTATGAAAGCTCATTTTTAAGTTGCGGTTTGCTATAACAGTTTGAGCGAACTTTTGTAACAACTTTTGTCAGAGGTTCATTCTATTTACTTCAAAACTTTTTTTTATATGTTTGTCTTATAGTTCTCGCGAAAGTTTATTTTTAAGTTTGCATTAAAGTCCCTATTTGGATAAACCTTTGTATAGAAATTTTATGACAATTTTTGTCACAAGTTCTCTACAAACTTACTTCAAAACTTTTCTATTACGTTTGTTTTAGGAGTTTATATTGAAGTTCTGTCATGAGTTATCTTCACAATTTGGGTGAACCTTTGCTCATAACTTTTGCAACAACTTTTGTTGCAAGGTTATTCTAAATTTACGTCTAAACTTTTTCCTATATTTTATTAGATAGTTTTCATGATAGTTAGTTGTTAAGTTTGCATAAATTTTGTCACGAGCCATGTTCATAATTTAGACGATTTTGTGCAACAATTTTCACTGCAAGTTCTGTGCAAACTTACTTCAAAACTTTCCTATTGCATTTATTTTATAGTTTAAAATATTAAAATACTATTATGGGTTCTGTATACAATTTGCAGCAACCTGTGCTCACAAACTTTTGCAGCAACTTTTATTGCAAATTAATTTCAAAAATTTACGGAGACCTCTCGGCTCAAACTTCTTAAGCAACTTTTTGTTTCAACTTTTTGTGCAAACTTAGCCAAAGTTTCGTTATATTTTGTTTGAAAAGTTCTGGACAACCTTTTGTGCAATAACTTTTGTTAACTTTTTTAGTTAGCTTTGTCAATTCAATTTTTTGAGTAACATTTGATATAAGTTTGTTGAAAAGTTTTGAACAAGCTGTCGGACTGAACTTTCGCAGCAACTTTTTTAGCTCAACTTTCGTTCATAGTTACAGCCAAAGTTTTTTTACGTTTCGTGCCAAAAGTTCTGATCAATATTTGTGAACTTTTTCCTGCCGTGTTTTTTTTTCTTTTTGAACATTTTGGATTTAATGTTTCGAAACAACTTTTGATATAATTTGCCTCAAAAGTTTCAAAAACCGCTTAGCTTAAATTTCCGCAATAACTTTTCTGATTTGACTTTTGTTTTAAAAGTTTTAGTTAGACTTTTGTTGGAAGTTTCTTCGTAAGTTTGTTTGCAAGTTATCTTTAACCTTTTGAAACAAAAATTTCTGAAGAACTTTTTTAATATAACTTAGCTTCAATAGTTTTAGAGAAGCTCTCGCCTTAATTTTCTGTAGCAACGTTTTTCACTACCAAAGTCTTCCCATAAGTTTATCTATAAGTATGACTGAACTCGTTAAAACTTCTTCAACACCTTTCTCTATTAGTTTGTTTCGAATTTCTTCATCAAGTTTTATGCTACAAGTTTGGTGCAGAGTTTCCAACAACCTTTTGCATTCATACTTCTTTAGCACCAATACGCTGCAAGATTATTGCAGATTTACTTCTTAGTTCAGTTTGTTTAGTAGTTTTCATAGTCCTCTAAGTTTTTTTTCTATAATTTAGTTTTTATAGTATCCGTAGACTTTTTACAAAGTGATTGAATATTCACACAATCTGTTTTTCTTTCATACAAGTCAGAAAAGTTATTGGATTTTCATTTACTGACATCTTCTTATTTTCAATGTATGTAGGTTCGACCATAGGTGAAATCTATGTGCTGATCATTTCTCAAGAACAAAATTCATCCAACCAGTGGATCAGTATGAAATGAAGTAGTTTTTAAGCCAAATCAGTGTGACTAGTGGAATCATTAGTTTGCAAACCAATCAGTGACATACAACCATTAACTGTAAACTAATCTTTGTGACATGCAGTACAATCGCCGCTGCCAATTGTATCAAAATTTTCTGCTGGATGTATTTGAATTGGTAGCTTTTGTTGCAAATTTGTAAATTACTGCTAAAGTTTTTTAAAATTAGTAGCTTAAATTATTTAAAAGTGAGATTCAACTCCCCCCACCCTATATTAACCCCATTATCCCATGCTCCTAAATGATTCGTGCTTCGCACGGAAAAGGGAAAGCTGAACTTGGTGTATAGTTTTTTTTGTTGCATTTCTAATCTATGTGTACAGAACTAAACTTTGCGCAAAGAAAAGAAAAGGGAAAAGACTTCTGCAATGAAACAAGCAGACTGGACAGTTACACTGAAACAAGGTGGCGTGCAAAAAAAAAACTTACTTTGAAACGTGTGAGTGATGATGAACCAAATGAAAGACGTGCGAGTGTGAGAAGGTCGCACGGAAAGGGAACCACGGCGCGCGTGATTACGACGCGCGGAAAGGGAACCAACCCCACGGCACGCGCAGAATACGACGAAAAGGGAAAGGCGGGCAGGCGCGTGCGCGAGCCAAAAAGGAAAGTCGGGCACGCGGTCGGGAAATGCGCGCGGTTCTCTCTACGCGCGCGTGCGCGGATTAGCCGCGTCCTAGCAAATTACAAGGTGCGTTGTTAAGGAGGCAAAGAAAGTCAATAAGTAAAATTCTTATTAGATTTTCTAAAAAACATTCAACTATTCCATCGATATTTTAGTGTTTTGAAACAAAAAATGAAATTCTGCAGAACCACACGAGATTTGAGATTTACGCAAATTATTGTACGAATCTATATAAGGTTAAAAATCTTGTTCCAGAAGAAGCAAGTTACTCATTTTTTGCTCAAGACTTATACGATTCTTATGTCTAAGTTTATTGGGACTTGTACGATTTTCCATATAGGTAATAGGAGTTTCATTCTTCTAATATAAAAGTCTCTTTATTGGCACGAGAGGGACCAATATCAAAGAGAAGGATCCATTGGTGGGAGAAAGGCACAATGACGACGAGCAAAGAGTATCTGAAGAGAGGCGTGAACACAATGAGGTGATGTGTGTATATTAGACTAAATCTCTTGTGTGTATAAGACTGAATCTGTTCATCAACTCACGGCCGATCTAGAAGTAATAAGCTAGTGACTATCTAATCACACCAGTGACAAAGTTAGAAAAAAAATAAGTAAGGAGGTCAATGGAAGGAAAGTATCTAAGTTTTATTTCATGGGGAAAACACAAGCAAATTTGTTTTCACTTTATATACTTAATTGCAAACAAGTTCATGACAATTCAAGATTTATTTGTTTGCATCCATGCCCTCATTCCAACCGGGGCTTGCTCCAGGTACATTATGAAGTCGTCCTTGGAGGCAGGGATGGAGCTAGGGAACTGGCAGGGGGCCTATGCCCCCCCCCCC
>LAPY01000866.1:0-13194 GCA_000970635.1 Eragrostis tef
CACAATTTAGTATAACTCATAGCAGATAGCATAATTTGCTCTAAAGAAAACAAGCATATGTCCCTGAATGTAATCCCATTCCTCCATTTCCATATAGCCCATAAAAGTGCACAACCCCACACCCTTCCCAACTTTTGCTCTATAACTACACCCCCTTCTAACCAGTCACCAAAATCAGCAGGAACTCTAGAACAAATGCCCATGCTTACCAAAACATTCCAGCCATAAGTAGCAACTGCACAACAGAAAAATAAGTGCATAATTGACTCATCAGCTATGCAGAAACTACACCTTTTATCTCCTTTTCATGCTCTCTTTAAGAGCTGATCCCTAGTTAAAGTTTTCCCATGCAACATGATCCACATAAAAATCTTAATTCTGTAAGGAATGTCATATTTCCACATTTGCATTCTTGCTTTAGATATACTTATAGCCCCCTGCTTAGCCCATTGATAACCATCTTTTGTTGAGTACATACCATTTTTACCTTTCCACTTTAGTACATCTCTCCCCTCTTGTAATGAAAAGCCTATCAAGACTGGTCATTTTATTCAGCCTCTAGGTCCCCAACCAAATCTCTATGAAATTCAATATTGATACTTCTATCTTTCAACACTTCATATACTGTTACATGACTATCCCTAGCAATGTCAAATAACTCAGGGAATTGAAACTTCAATGGACATTCTCCAGCCCAAGTATCTAACCAAAACCTTATAGATTTCCCATTTTTAAGGTCAAAACAAGTAAAAGCATGCATTTCTTTAATTGAATCTATCACTCCCTTCCAGAATTCAGAATCTCTCTTTCTACGAGGGATATCAAACACATTTACGTCCTTAGATTTGATATATTTCTTTTGCAGCAGATCTACCCATAATTCCTGCCCCTCACTGTTTTGGAGCTTGAACCCCCATTTTGCTAGCAGAGCAGTGTTAAAAGCCTCTAAATCCTTAATCCCCAGTCCTCCATCTTCCAAAGGACAAGCAACTGTTTCCCAACTAACTACATGGTATTTCTAATGTTCAGGTGTCCCACAAGAACCTAGCACATTTCCTTCTCTCTTTGCAACCAATTCCTTCTTAGCTCTGTAAAAACCCATCATGTACAAAGAAAGTCTGCAAAGAACTACCTTAATCATTAGAGCTCTCCCTCCTATTGACATGCCACTCCCTCTCCAATCATCTAATTTCTTATCAAACTTAACCAAAATAGGCTCCCAATCATCCACATTCAGATTTCTTTCACCCAGAGGTATGCCTAAATAGTTGAAAGGAAAAGTCCCCCTTTTGCAGCCCAACATTTCAATCGTGTTATCAAACATATCATCCTTACTTCCTAGCTCACATAACTCAGACTTGTCTAGATTAATTTTTAAACCAGAAGCCAGTTAAAAACAAAAACGCACCAATTTCAACCATCTGATCATTTCTATGTTTTTTTTAGGAAGACCAATGTATCATTTGCATACTGCAGACATACAACACCACCCTGCAGCCAGTTATTAGCCAAACCCACAATGTTCCCTTTTGTAACAGCAACCTTTAAAGAACTAGCTAACACATCTGCTGCAAGATCAAACAATAAAGGAGACAAAGGATCTCCTTGTCTCAATCCTTTTTTGCTTCTGAGATAAGGACCTAGAAAACCATTTACTTCTATACAAGACGAACCCCCCCTTAACAAGTTATGAACCCATTGTACCCAAATTTCAGGGAACCCTTTATTTCTTAACACCTGCAACAGAAATTTCCAATTAATAGAATCATAAGCCTTTTCAAAGTCTATTTTAAAAATCACTCCCTCTTCGTGATTCCCATGTAAGCCCCTCAAAATCTCATGAGTCATGGCAACCCCCTCCAGTATGTTCCTGCCCTTAATGAATCCTGTTTGCACCTTATCAATAAGTTTACTTATCACTTTTGCTAACCTCGTTGTAAGCACCTTCGTAATAATCTTGTAACTGCAGTTCAGGAGACTAATCGGTCTATATTGTTTTATTCTTTCAGCATCATTACCTTTCGGAAGCAAGCAAACCACAACATAATTAATCCTAGACACATTCAGTTCATTTTTATGAAAATCCCTAACCAAAGCCATGAATTTGTTTTTAATGACCCCCCAAAATTTTTGATAGAATCCTGCAGACAACCCATCTGGCCCAGGGGCCTTATTAGGATCCATTTCTTTTATAGCACTAAGCACCTCTCCCTTTGTAAACTCGGCACTAAGCATCAACTTATCCTCCTCAGATAACCCTTGCATTCCCTCCCAAATTGATGAATCAATTGAAATTGAACCTATTACCTCTTCCCCCTCTTGCTTCCCAAACAAATTTTTATAAAAATCTGTTGCATGCTTGAGTATTTCATCATTATTCCTAATCCAACCCTCATCTGTTAACAGTGATGTGATTTGTTTCCTCCTTCTCTTCCCATTTGCTAATCTATGAAAGTACTTTGTGTTTTTATCTCCCTCCTTAATTTTGGTTTCAGTAGCCCTTTGTTTCCAAAAGATTTCTTCCTGCAAATAAATGGTCTTAAGTTCATTTTCTATCTGTGCTCTCCTTTCTAGCGCTTCCATTGAGACGATACCATTTTCAGCCTCTCTATCTATCTGTTCAACCTTCTGAACTAACTCCTCTTTTTTCTTTTTATTAGCAGATTTAATATTCAGTTCCCATCCTCTCAGAAATTTGCGCAACTGATAAACATGTTCCTGCCAATTGTCTATAGCTGCACCCTTTTCACTACACTCCTTCCACTTCTTCTCTACAACATGAAAGAAACCCTCTTCTAGTTCCAATCGTGATGCCGCACGCGGCCACTCACACTCGGCGGCCATGTCGGTATTGACGTCGGCTTCCTATTCTACGTCGGCACTTATGGCACCATCCGCGTCCACTGTAGCCCTGACTCCGTCTCCATGTCTCAAACTGAGCCGACATATGCCCAAGAGTATGCATCGTCATTGTGTTCCACGGACACAACCTCGCTCTTATCCCTAACGATGACTGCGGCAAGGCAGTTCAATAGGACGCCATGTGTGGTTACATCGTCCGCATGTACGCCTGTCTCTACGCTATCAACAACGTCAAGAGGTAATGGTAGGAAGCTAATAATTTCTCATGGTAGCTCTTGGTGCTGGTTGTTTCATATCTGCACTTGACGAATTTCATATGGGATTTCCAGCACCTTCAACCTTTTTACGTACAGCGCTTCGCGAAATGCCTGAATGCACTTCGACCAACGAAAGCAATTCACTCCCCTGCAACGATGACGGGTGTATTACTCCGCGAAAGCATGTATTTCTAGTCTGTTAGTGGAGCATACTATATCCTGACTCAAATACACATTGTATACCTGAATCAGAATAGCTGACCGTATAATATGAGTGTTATATATGTTGCAGGGACTGATATGCACGCCTCAGGTGCCCAATCACATGTTGCCAGCAGTGGGTATGGAGTTTGCTGATTTGTTGTCAGCCGTGCAGTTTTACAAATACTACGCTTATGAAGCCGAGTTGTCGGCTAATTCATTTTTTTCAAGGGAACTTCGTTGCTGCCTTCCTACTTCCTGGTGGCATGGAGGAGCTACTGCAACCTGTGCTCTTTCAGTAGATTGCAGCTTAGGAGCTATGAACTGTAATAGCGTCATTGTTTTCGATATATGGTTTAATTTTAATCTGTTCATGTAATGTGCCAGGGTGCTACCTTCACTCTAGTCAAATTCTAAATTTTCACAACTTTTTGTTTGCTTATTATTTTGTAATGTGCAAAAAATGCTGCTATTCCATCACTAGTTGCAAGCAGTTCGATATGTATTTGGCAGTAGCTAAGTTGCAGGCTACAAGCATGATGAAAACTCCTTTACCACATTTTTTTTTCTACAAGAGCTTGTGACATGCACAAATTCAAAATCTATGTACTGGACTGGAAATGGAGACTTGCTCTTATGCTCGGTGTGCGTAGTTGTAGATACATAGAACTGCACATTATTCAGTTCAGATCTGAACTGAATGTCCATTGTCCAAGCATTGCAAGAAGCTGACAAGAAAAGTACCAGCGTGTCCTCCATTGCAAAGCTTACGCACCATAACTTCAGTGCTAGAATTTCCATGGAAATGAAAAGAAAGTGATGAATGAAATAAATTCATTTCTATCAGCTTCAAACAACAATACAACATGGTTCGTTGTTCCAATTGAAATTGGGTTCACGTAAAAAAATCACCATTGCGAGTAGGCTAAACAAAGAAACCTCATATCAACAATGAACAAAATTAGGAGATGGCCTTAGGTCTGGAAATTCGAGGCCTTCAGATCAAACAAAGATCCATCGGCTTTGGTTCAGTTGGCGGCCTTGACGAAGTTTAAACGAAAACAAGCCGCAATCAATTGCGCCTTGCCGCTGCTTCATTGACAAAGCTCACACATGGGTCTGAAGGGGTGGGGGCATTGACGCGACCGCCGGCATTGATGAGGCTCAAGCGGCGCGGAGAAGACCAGCTCCGAGTGGTGTAGTTCGCCGGCGGCGGGCGGTGGAATTGACAAAGATAGGAGGAGTTCAGTGAGGGCATCGGCAGCTGAGGGATTTCTGCGGGGGTCATGTGAAAAAGAGACAAGGTGGATTGGGATACTCCCGCGGTGAAAGCATGGGCCGCTAGATACCAATCTGGCGGCTGACGCGTTGTTTGCACGAATTGCACCGAATAGGTTCATTGCACGGAATATTTCCTCGAAATGTTGCTTGTCTCCACGCTATATCAACTTGATATTATCCAGCCTTGTGGGCACTATGGGCCTCAATAAGGTGCAACAGCCTGTCTAATTTGCACAACAAGCTGAAACATCTGTTGTGAGCACTGAAATGATAAAAAAACAGACCACACTAGCCGCTCTGCCTCTGTAGTGTACCCCCACCATAGCCGCTATGCTGAGTAGCATACAAAGTCACTGAACTCCCCATGGAAAAGTAATCAGTTTGAATCTTCTTCATCAATCTTAATAGCATTGCACTTCTGTCCCAGTGCAATCCTTTATGATCCAGGTCTCCAACTATAGGGCTGGACGAGATGATTGACATGTTACCTGTCAACATCGACTAACTCTAACCGCTTTGTATCTGTGTGCTTGCTATCAGCCTCCACGTGCTGCTGATAACCCCAGACCCTTGTGCTGCCTTTAGATCTTTTCTGTGCTTCTGCTTTTGAGCATGGGACTCAGGCTAGCCAAGTATATTCGCAGTGTGTAGACAGGAAGAAAAGCATCAGATGCCGAAACCCCAGTGTTCTCAGATTCTAGGGATTTATTTTCTTACATTTTTATACTGAACATGCCTGTTCTAACACCGTTACACAATTGTCATTAAATGGACGAGTTACTGAGACATTTATATCAACTACGCTGATGGCACATCAAGAAAGTCTAGCTAGTAGTATTTTCACAGATTCTTTTATATAAGCAAACATCAACTTAGCCTGTGTCTTCTTTAATTCCCAAAAGCATTCCGTATTACTGCTAGGGCGTGGCAGTCATATTTTAAATCAAACACACTTTCGATGTATTAATCTTGTCATCCTCCAAGGTGTCTGAGAGAGAATGAAATCTTAATCAACTTTAGCACACTTGACAGCGAGAGGAACATAATCCTATACATCGTCCACCCCAACTTGCATGAAACTAACTGCCAAAGAGATAGTTTTTTGTTTGGAGGCATACCACGATTGACGTTTTTTGTTTGGAGGCATACCACGATTGACGCCTCCATGAGAACGCACGACCAACGAATTGGACGAATTGGTCTACATCTGTAGTACGAGTCACCATATGTGTCTGTGCTTGTGCCTATTTGTCCATTTGTCCGACGAGCACCAGTTTCTTCTAGTTCTAAATCATTAGGCGGTGCCTCCCCAGTACAAAGTTTGTGTCGTCCCTTTTGTCTACTAGTCTTAAATGACATAGGGCCTCGTTGTAGCGGCGTGTACGTGTGCAGTCTAATTTTCTTTTTCTAGTTCTGAACTGAACACCTATGTGCATATTTCGCCCATGCTTATGGTGCCAAACTAGGTCAGAAAAATCATGCAAAAAAAAAACTGGAGCCAGAAGCCGTCATGTGGTAGGCAAAATTTGATAGGCAACCCTTGGATGGTAGGCCACCATATATATTATTTGTTCTGAAGGACATAGGACTAGTCAGCTTCAGATCAATCAAAACAAAACGAGTTAATTTCAATTAACGTCAGTGTATCTAAGCTTATGTACATCCATAATAATTGGGACAATAGCGTTTAGAACATAATTTAGGCCCTGTTTGGATCCTATAGCCAGCCAATTTTAGCCAACTAAAATATTAGCCAGCTAATTTTTTAACCAACTAATTTTAGAAGACATCTGTTTAGATCCCTGACTAATATCTCTGGTTTTTGTATTTTTCTTGACTTTTTCATGTGTTACTTGCCTTTTTTATGAGTTTAGTCGATTTTAGTAGCTTTGAGGTAACTAGGGGCTAAAAGTTTAGAAGGGGGTGAACTAAAAGTTTAGGAGATTTTAGAAGGTCATGTTTGGATACAAAACGACTAAAATTAGCCAGCTAAAAGTTTAGGAGGTGGATCCAAACAAGGCCTTAGACTCTATCTGTGAAACAACCATCGATTTTTAGATTTTGCAAGATCACCACAGATTTTCTTCAGATTTTGCAAGATCACCATCGATTTTTAAAAATGTGGTGAAATCGTAAAATCTGAAAATTGATGCTTGTTTCACAATTGGACTTCAAAAGTGTGGTTTATTTGCAATTGCCCCATAAAAATTAGCCAATCTCATGACAATACATATTATTTAAATTTTACATAATAATTAGCCATCGCTTTGTGTACAGTTGAATTTTAGTTGGATCCACTGAGATGGAATTTTAGCGGTATTATCTATCATGAGTTTTACACATCAATTAAAATATTAGCTTCTGAGGATTCAGAAACTACATGAAAAAGTAATTTTAAGGTAAAACTAAAATTTCAGTAGGACGTTTTATTTTATTTCTTTTAAGGATCATTGTTAGTAGGACGCCAGACATGTTCATATTTATTCCCATTATCGTTTTGATTTTCTGTAGTTCTTGTTTGCTAGGAACACATCTTCTGCAACATCGACGGTATAATATTTATGTAAGTAAAAAATACCCCAGCAAAGAGGAAAGATCTCGCCTGCAGTTTTGTAACTTATGAGAGAACTGAGAAGAAGCATCCAAAACTAAGGTCGAGAAAGATCATCACACTTTCACAAAAGCCAGAGCCACTACCTGGATCATGTCTTAACCTATGCCCTGAGGCCCGCTCTATTCACGAGAGCCTGGCTCCATAGATCGATGACCTTAACCATGCATGTTTTTAGGGAACTAGCGAGTCGTTTATTACTGCGAGACTCGGTAGCCTTTGACTGGAAGGCATTACCACCACTGTACAAGTTCTCTAAGTTTTTTCTTTCTGAAAACACTGCTGCAAATAGGAGCAATCAACGTTACAAGACTTACGTGACTTTGGACCCCTCTCGAGAATATCATCTCACAATATACTTCCAACGAAGAAACTGGATGCATTCCACTGATCAGTTGGCACAGATCGGTCAGTGTGAAATCAAGAAAATATCAACATTGTTTGATGCGACATTGAGCGCCATGCGAAATACAATTTGAGAAAACGCCAAATGTTTTTATTGTGGCAGTGTTCTTAAAAGGTAAAGACTGTCGCCCCCTGTGCTAAGCTCCGCACCACAAAGATTTGGACCAGAAGGCACTAGCTGCAGGCGCTCCAAAGAAAACAAGAATGCCCCACCATTTATTGTGCTACAAACATTCAGAGTGAAAGCAACAGATGTCTCCGTTACAGCTATCGCTTCTGGATTGACGGGATCCTGATCTAAAGAGTAAAATATGATCCCTAGAACTATCAGCTTAATTACTAGAAACGAGGTTACCACCACAATTCAGCATATGCGGCCAGCGGCCTCAATAACACGCTTGGATGCAATGCCACATGTCGTCTCTTCTATTGTTTGTTTGAAACTTCGTATGTGTAACGCCACATGCAGTTCCTTCTATTACTTGTTTGATACTTCGTATGTCTCTTTAATTTCGAAAAAATAACAAGGCATGCACGCAAATAAAACTTGAGTCTTTCTAAATATTTACCAACAATCAGCCAAAGCATTTTTAAGTTATAGGTGTAAATTTAGTATAGTTGATCCATAGTTTAAAATATTTTGTATGATGCTAACTTTATGTTGGTCACGAGCAGGAGACCACGCCAGATAAGAATGCACCTTTTAATGGAGGAAGTATGTTATGTTTTCTTCCTACCATTATATGATAATAACATATACCTGAACCATGAAAGGTAAGCCACTATAGTTTCTATCACATACATTCGTATCTTCTTCTTGTTTTTCAAAATTTATTGATGTCGCAGTTGGAATTCATCTTTGTCCTATATTTACGAATATTGCATTCAATCTATCATTTTTTTATATGTTAAACACCGCTTCCACTGGATTTAATATTTTATACTTCAAACACCATTTCATCCTATTTTTAGAATATTGTTTGTTCCTACGTAGGGAATAACAAATAACAAGTTGATCCTACATCACTTCACAATGATTGTATTGGTTGCGCAAGGTGCGAATAAATTTGTGTAATCTGTTGGAAAAACGTATCTTTTTTGCATACATATTTCAAAATAAAATTTAACTTCTTTTGTCACTAATAAGTTGTTCTTGTCAGTCCAGAAATTATATTCTGATCATCATATAATACTCGCTAAGTACATAGGACAACACATTAAATTGAATTTGATGCTGAGACAATGCTTTCTTATTAGAAATTGAAATGCTCCCACAGTATTTTACTCAAACGTTTTTTTGTTAGAACTCATATAAATAAACTATGCATATATATGATAATCTGTATTTGGCATTTAGTTGTCATGCTGATAAATTATGCAGCTGTGAAGAGCTTCTTTGCTGGTATTATTACATCAACGCAGTCCTGATGAGAGAAGTTGCAACAACCACCAACGTTCAATTGTAGTATTAATGAATTCAAAAACCAATTATTCTGCATTGACTAGTGGTGCAATATTTGTTTTATTTTAATAATATTAGGCTCCCTTGCTACTTACCCTTTCCGTTTCAAAAAGTTTGTAGTTTTAGGTTGTTCCTAAGACAAAATGTTACATCTTTGACCAATTTCATTAAATTCATATAATTTGAACAGTTGTGAGTATTATATTTTTAAAGGTTATATTATGATAATTATAAAAATATCCTTATGTTTGTTAATCTATATGAATTTCTAGAAAAAGATGATCAAAGAATAAAAGTTAACTTAAAACAAAGCTAAAACTACATCATATTGGAAATAGATGGTGTAGAACTTTTGCGCCCTCCTATACATATACTGATTCTATAAAGTTTTTACATTGTATCCAGAGACAGAAACATATCGATTGAAATTTGATACCAGGGCGAAATTTGCATGACAGTTCATATTTATCTTGATGTCCAATCAAGAAGGTGGGCACCACCAACAACTGAAACTAAGCTATCTGAAATAATGAAAATGTAATTTTGATTTTGTGGTGACCCATACATTGGGCGGCAGAAATAGAATCTCCTGGAGACTGAAAAGGCCAGACGTGTCGCTAGTTACTAGTATGCCTTTAGTTCGCGCCTGGAGACTACAAAGCTGCGGTTGCACGCTTCTTCAAAGTCAAGAATGACCGTGCTTCTGCTGCAGTATCGATCCCCGAGTGCAAGCACGAAGAAAAAGATAGGGATGACCACGCATTAGCACACTGCACAAAGAATGTGGCCCATCATTTTCCATGCATGCGACAAACATCCTAAGCAAGAAACGAAAAATGTGCATGATGCGTGCACCGGGAGGGGCTTCTGGATCCACGAAACCAACAACAATATATACCGGTTCCGTTTTGAAAGCGACTTCGCAGTTCACTAGAGGAACAATGACATCCAGGGTGATGTATTGTAAATTAACAAATCAAAATAAGCTCTAACACGTGACTTCTTGGTTTGAGATATCAATAATTAGTAAGGTTTTGTTTGGGTTCTCTATCGAGCTAAAATTAGCCAAGTAAACATTTAGCCATTTAATATTTAGCCAGCTAATGTTTATAAGGTATGTTTACTGACTAATGTTTCTGGTTTTTGGACCTTCTTACCCTTTTTATATGTGTGTTGCATTTTTATATATGGTTAGTCAAGTTTATAGTGATACTGAGATCCAGGTAAGTTTAGACAAGTTTTTGAAGGCCGTGATAATTCATAAATGGGCATCAAAGATATGTTGATCACTATCTGGAGCTCGGTATCCTTACATGCGCACGCATGCCATGGCCTTCAAATGCTACACTAACCCCATGATTGTGACTGGTCTCTATTATACTATAGCTACCCCAGTAGTGAATGGAGTTCCTTGTCTTTTCATGATTCTCTTGAAAATGGGCGGTTACTATTAAAATGCATGAAAAGGGAATTTTTTATTATGGACACTAAAATATGAAAATATTTTCAAATTCATATGAGAATTAGTTTGTGACTGCCAAAATTTCATTGTTCCAAAGATATCCTCAGCTCCAAGAAGTGTGGAGACAGGACATGACTCGAGGGAGTGCTAGCTACTTGTTGTTAAACTAGTTGGACTTGATAATTTACATGGCATTTTTCATATTTATCGAAGAGCGCAAACCGGCGTTTAGAGGTCCAAGGGGGTGGTGCAGCACGGGCAGCACCCCCCTGTGGTTCCGCCCCCTCCATGCTAGTATGCACCTCAATGTATCTATGTCATGCAGCAATAACTCTATGTTCCTTGCTGTTGATGCTCATCAACTACATTTCTTTGTCTGTGAATTCTATCAGAAAATCTCTAAGTAAATTGAAATAAGCAAATTCAGCTAGTCTTTCCTAAAGCTAACATGAAGAGAACCATGTGCACGGTCAATGTTTACTACTCTGTGGTGCGTACATTATGCCCTTCGGTTGTTTGCTTGGAATTAGATCCTGAATAAAAGGAGACCCTCGAATATGTGGGTCAAACTAATTACGGAACCAGTAGTACTAGTATCCAAATGTGGAAATCACAAAGGGGGTGTTCGTTTTCAGGGGGTCTAAAATTTAGAGGGGTCTAAAAAAAATCTTGTCATTTAAGAGTATTAAATAAAGTTTAATTACAAAACTAACTGCAGAACTTCTGGTCTAATTCTCGAGACGAATCTAACGAGGGTAGTTAAGTTGTAATTAGATGTTGGTTACTATAGCATTATTGTAGCATGACTGTAGCAAAACATATATTAATTAAGTTCTTTAGATTCGTCTCATAAAGATGTACCCATCTATAAAAAAGTTTTGTCATTATATTTTATTTAGTACTAGATTCTCTTTGTTTAGAGGCCTCTAAAGTTTAGTGCTAAAGGAAACGAACACCCCCAAAGACTCGTGCAATAATTGTTTGGGTTCCTCTAATTCCAGTGCGATCAGCATGTTACTTCCTTTAGCAGGATGAGGAAGAACATTTGGGATCCAATAATTAAAAGTCGTGTATGGCTGGCA
Organism: Eragrostis tef; assembly: GCA_000970635.1. Lineage (NCBI taxonomy): Eukaryota > Viridiplantae > Streptophyta > Magnoliopsida > Poales > Poaceae > Eragrostis > Eragrostis tef. The sequence goes on from LAPY01000866.1 coordinate 11,624, forward strand.
ATCTTGTTGCCATTGGACTAGTCTATCCAGTATCAGCATGTTGCAATTTCAAAATGATGTCATCTTCATCACAGTGGTTGTTGCTCGAGGAAGATCCAAATATAGATGTATGTTTGCTGCGGAAGCAAGAGATCCGTACCGCCCAATGGCATCAAACGATATAATAGAATGTCAAATGGTACAGTATGCACGCACATGCTGACAACACTAACAACAACATGCTGCTTTCTTTCTTTTGTGAAGATAAGAAGTCGGCAAATAGGTACCCGGCAACAAATTGGTCAGAAACAGTATCGTTCTGCACACAGGATTGTGTTAATAATTTATCTTTTTTTTGAATGAACGTTAATAATTTATCTTAAATGTGCAAAGTGTGATTACTAAGACCAACAAAAATCCACAAATCAATAAATGGAGAGAAATTCAGAATATGCGGGGTGCCTAATGTTTACAATGTTTTTCGATGGGGTAAAACTTTAGAGTAACATTAGATGACTGGTTGTGCTTTGTGGTCAAGCCTAAAGAAAATTTCAGTGCTCATCATTATCATGCCCAAATAACTATGACGTCAAATTTTCCCTGTGCCAATACCCCTAAGACCATCTCTAAGAGACCCCTATAAAATGAGCCTCATAAACTTGTTTTTAGAAGCAACTAAAAATTTATAAAAGATAATTTTTCTTCTCTTCTCCAACAGTTTTTCTCTAAAAGTAGATCAAAACGCTTTTGATTGGGCCATGTCAGCATTTGAGGCGACAGAAATATTAATTCGATTAGAAAAAAGAAGGAATAGGGCATTAATTTTCCCCCTATTTGTAGCTATAAATGAGGAGAATTTAAGGGGTAGAAAAAAGTTGGGGATAGTTTTGGGATGTTGTTACAGATGATTTTTTTTTTGTTGAACCCTGTTATCTTGATTTAAGGGGAGTTTATGTTTCTCTTTTGGAGATGCTCTTATGTCACACTCTTATGACTCATCTCTGCGATATTCTTCTGTTTTTGAAACTGCCAGATTATCAGCAAACTGGAGTCATTTATACCAGATTATCAGCAAAAAGTCCATATTACTCCCCTCAAGTATAACCAAAGTCCACATAACCCCCTAAACTATCTTTTGGTTCATTTCACCCCCTAACCTATGTCAGTTGGCTTAATATACCCCCTAATACAATTTCTCTTTTTTATTTCTCCATGCACAAGTGTGTCATTATGTTCAAATTTTGCAAGATGATAGTAGACATCGTAAATCATGTCACAAAAATATAAAATAATTTTTTTATCATTATTTTCATGGGCTGAGATATTTAATAATTAAGTAAACCTTGAGATACAATATTATATTGAAAATGACGAAGAAAAATTCATGATATATTTTTCTTACATACACTTTGATATTCACTACATCCATGCAAAATTTTAAATCAAAATTCAATTTGTGCATTGAGAAATAAAAAAGACAAATTGTATGAAGGGGTGAATTGAGCCAAGTGACATAGTTTAGGGGGTGAAATGAACCAAAAGATAGTTTAGGGGGTTATGTGGACTTTGATTATACTTGAGGGGAGTAATAT
>LAPY01000866.1:34254-48088 GCA_000970635.1 Eragrostis tef
CCCTTGTTACCCCTAGGAACCAACGTCATTAAATCATTTAATGACATGTTGGATTGCTTTGCCGCTTAGGACTTTCACCATGTGTTTAATTAATCTTGCTCACATGATTTTCGTGTAAAATGCGTGTGTCTTGGTGGTGTGTGTAAATGTGAAATTGAGTGGTTTAATGATAAGTGCAACCCTAGTGGGGGATGTTTTGGCGGGATCAGGCGAGGTAGTCCTCAGTGGGGAGGCTATCTCTGGGACGCCCTTCCCCGTGGGGATTGGCTATTGAAGATGCCTGATTCGGTCGTATAAGGACCGGTTCTTGTGCCGCCTTTGCTTAGCACCCCACGCACTACCACAAGCCATGAATGGGCATGGGATTGGAACCACACCCTACTAGTACTCACCCGGTACCCCCCGGAGGCTGGAGATTGCAACGGAATCCCAGGAGACGACTCGACGAGGGTGGCGGCGAGCCTGGCTTTATTCTTGGCCTTTGACCAACATTGAATTGTGAAGCCCCTGGTGATGTCCGTGGGGGATGCCGTGGTGGTACCAAGTAGGTACGGAACCTTTAGTGGGACAGTCCAATCTATGACGATGGAAAGGGCTGGACCACCTTGTGGGAAAAGATGTGCACCCTTGGCCAAGGTTAAGAAACTATCCGGATAGCCGTGTTCCACGGTATTGGACAACGCGACAGCATTGGCCACACTATGATTAGTTTTTCCTGTGTGAGTTATCCTTGGCGTGATTTCAGAGAAAACACCGGTTTGGAGCCGTGTGCTGGTTGTCGGCCAGCGATAAAAGTGAGGAACTGGCGGGATGGATCTTAATCTCCCCCAGGGCCGCCCAACCCCACTAATCCCTAATGATATTTGATTAGAATTGTGAAATGGTTTGTTTGCAAAACCACCCTGCATAAAAACTTGGCTTTCCCGCCTTGTTGATAAACCTCAGCCTATCCTTGGAAAACCCCTTGCATACTCTTACCCCTCGTGTTAGGCTTGCTGAGTACCTTAAGTACTCACTCTTGCCTCCATCATTCAGAAGATGAGCCAGAATATGACTTTCAAGCCGATGGTGATGAAGAGTGAAGGTCGGCCGTCACTCAAGCCATGCTTGTCGGAGTGGAGCCCAATAGACTTCCGCTAGAATAAGTGTTAGCCTGGCTGTTGCGTCAGCCAGTGGGCTTTTTGCTTGTGTTTGTCGAGGCCGTTCGCCTCTTTTATATAAAGACCTTTATGTAACAAAAGGCTTGTATGAGACTCAGTAATATAAATAAAGTATTAGCTGTGAAGCATTCTGTGAAAGTGTCGTATCAGCTACTAATCCAGGGACTGATACGGAGAACACTAAGTACTTCAGAAATGGGGTACGACACACTACAAAGGAATTCAATGCACAAAATGCAAAATCCAAACTATACAGACAAGCAAATAAAAATTATAAGAGCTTGCATGCCATGGGAGTAGAGCGTTTTATTCATGGTCACAAATTTAAAATTGTGTCACATTTCAAGTTGTGCAATTTGTAGGTCCGTACGTGACTTCTAGAACTTTGGGGCTCCCCTAGCTTCTAAAGCATTTTTCAAAAAAAAGGAAGTAGCTTCGATGGCTGGTTATGGAAGATGTGGCTAGTTATGTACTATTCATCTATATACTGCTTAATAAAGTACTGAGAAATATTATATAAAAATTAAAGTGAAAAAGAAGTTCGAATGGTAAAAGGCTACACTGTATAGTTAGCTAGTGCTAAGTGTGCCTGTAGTGAGGTAGAATAATTTTGGTATGGAAGATGTGGCGAGAAACTGAGAAATTGGTGGTTCGGAATTGGAATATGCGAATGTGATGACCAACAAATAAAAAAGAGTCACTTTTCTTTTATCGCAAGGATCCCAGAATCGTCCTTTTCTCCATTGGTGCAATGTACTATTTGATTGCAGAGTGCCAGATCCCTAAAGCCAGTTGAAGGGATGTTTTGTCGAGCAACAAGCACTAACAAAGTACTACCTCTGTCCTAAAATGTAAATATTTTTTGACTTTTAAAACTTACATTTGACTATTTGTCTGATTAAAAAAATTAAGAAAAATATGATTTATTTTATTACAATTTTTTATCATTAAATATACTTTAAGCATGACTTGTTTTTTTATATATTTTTATAAAACAATTTGAATAAAACGAACGTTTTAAAATGTGATGGCTAAAATTCAAAAAATGCTTATATTTTAGGACGGAGGGAGTAAGATATTTCTGGCCCTCACGCAACAATCACAACAAAGATTGCTTTAGTCCAACGCCTTGCTGCCATTAGCAAACTTTGGCACTCCTACACTACTGACCAGTGTGAAAACGACGTAAACAACTCTAGTTGATCCGTGACATTTCACCTGGTTTCCAACAGAAAAACCGAGAGGAACTGTGGTCGCATCTCGCATGGGCGAGGTGAGATCTGCCGCCGCCGTTCGTTCAGGTTTCCTGCGTGTCGGGCGCACTAGCTGCAGGATCCATTTCGAGGCGAAAGGCCTTGTCCAGACATTGCACCAATGGAGACCTTGAGCGGGGACGTGTTTCCTTCTGGTCCTAGTGCACCGCAGCCGGGGTCAGCTCACGTCTCTAATGGTGACACCAGAAACGTCAGAAATTTATTCAGAAAGCGATGCTACATTTGACTAGTCTTAGACGTTTCTAATGTCGGTGAAATGTTGAACTTCCAGTGTACAAGTAAACAGGCAGGGCGGTCGGGATTTAGGACAGACATTTCCCCGTCAGTACCGAACGAAGAACACGAAAATGATCGAGAATTGTTCAGTCCACGGCCTACCTGCATCTCGCAAGCTTGGGTGATCGAAGATTACACGGAGCTGGACCACCGCGAGAGTGACGTCGTCGGTGACGGAAACGAAATAATCCCACGCCTGGTTTCCAATAGAAAAGATCACAGGAATTAACCTGGGTCATCGAACACGTCGAGCCTGAAGAACTTGACATGCCAAATGAAAGTAATAATTAGTGGTCCGCGTGGTGTAAATGAATCGATGCACGCCTTGCGCGGTCGCATGGAGGAGACCGTTCTTCCCGGGAGATTTGCCGACAGCAATCGCCGCCGCCCGTTCGCTCAGCGGGTACGCAGCGACTGACCGGCGAGAGAGCGGCAGTACGGTAGAGAGGCAAAAAGAACTGCCCATTTTTAAACCAAGGACCGTGTCCGTGTCCAGACTTTGAGGAGCTACGTAGGAGCTTGACCTGCAACTTGGCGCTATTCTCTTTCTCGACGACATTTTCTTTCCACGATCCTTGTCAGCGCACGTTTTTGGCCGATCAGACCAAGTGGACGTGCTCACTTGTAGAGTCTCACTCTCTGATCCGTAGATTTAGATGCCGAAAGGGAGAGCGCCGCGGTCTAGGCAATCTATATGCTGTTGGATTCTAGCAGTAACACGCTTCTTCCGATGGAGTGGGTGCCGATTAGTTTGTTGGAGTACTTTGTGTCCAAGAGTGGCAAAAACTTGGGCCCTTCTGAAATGAAGTTATGCTAGCATGCGTTTGAAATATATTGCCGAATATTTTGCTAAAACACAAGCTAAAGAGACTTTCTGCATGCACAGCCATTTCTTTGTTGTTAAAAGATGTACACAAGAAGGAAAGTGATGACTGGGAATAACAATATGATACACTAAATGGCCCCTATATATTTTGTACTTTTACTTTGCTCCTTGTAACACTATCATAATGTTTAAAGTTTATGAATACTTCTGTAAAACAAAAGAAGCTTTCTCATAGTACCTCATAGTATATCGAGATATAACTGGTAAATAAATGTTAACATGCTTTAAGCTCGTATCTTCTATTTGTAACTGTCACTGTGGACTTGCGGTGAGCTTTTTTTTTTGTCTTATTAGTGCTGGGACGATGATTACTACTCTCATGCATGCTGTGATCAAGTACTTCAATTGTTTATGTTTTAGCAAATCTAGATCAATATGAGTAGGTGAAAGCCATCCCTAATTCTATATTATGTTTGTTATAGACAAGTATTATATTTTCTTTCTTCCTAAATTTCAGATGTGCCTCTATTGCTGCCACGTGAAAAGATGAAGAATAATGGACAAGACAAGTTTCACCATGAGGCTAATAATCATGCATGAGGGAACGATGACATCAGCAAGACAATTGAACTGCCAACAAGATGCTTGGTGTTCTTCATGCCTGCCTACATACCAGAAAGTCCAGCGACCCAACCAAACACTAAAGGCGGCGTGAGAAAATAAGTGGTTACAGTTTCCAATTATTTAATAATGTAAAACTGAAAGCACTCTCAGTACGTATAGTAGTACTATATATGGGTTTGTAATAGGTAGCTACGGGAGACTTTATGGCTTCTAATTTCCAGAATACACATGACTCTGTTGTTCATGTTTCGTGATGCTTGCAGCACTTGTTCTTTCAATTCCCGAAGGAGTTACAGAACGTCGAACAGCAGCTTAGTTCCTGCCTTCATGTATATATGACATGTATACGTGGGATAGCTTCGCTCGTACATGGAAGGGTGATTGTCTTGGTAGTTCGTCGCGTGTGAAAATCTCGCGGTGCACTACCTCTTCGTCTACAAAAGATTGCACTCCCGTAATCCATACACGTGCGCATTTCACCGAGTAAATGGTGAATCGAAAGAGATGTTGGACTAGAAGTTTTGTGTAAAGACAGAATGGATCTAATTACGAGAATCGCAAAAGGGTTGTTTTTATGCACATAAACAGGTTACATGTTCGCAGTTTGGAAGTAGAATCAATATTGGCACGTTAAATGATACCTAATTTTAGGTCACAAGTATTTGTAAAATTCAATGTCAAACTTTCTAGCAAACTGCATAACCTTAATGAGGCTGAACACCCCCAAATGTGTTGTCATTTGGAGGAAAATCTTTCATGCGTGTCAAACAAACAGTGCACATTCATTTATTATAAATCAATTTCTTTGATTGAACATGACAAGTAATTGGTTTTACTTTAGGACAAAATTAGATGCTGAATAATCTTGATTGATTACATACCTTCAGACATTTTTTATAATTCTTGTTATATTGAATCATTACATCGTATAATTAGACTCCAGTATACATGTTAACTTAGGATATCATGTATAGCTGAATATTGAGAGGAGATCCTACAAAATTGTAACATCAATCGTTTACATACACAAAGTTGGTAAGACTCTACACTACCATATATAGATGTGTACATAGTATTACAAGAATGATGGTTTTCCATTGATAGCTAGCATAAGGAAACTATTAAGAATACTGCAACAAATCAGAGGTTACATGACAGTTGGCACATGAATGTGACAATATATATGACCACCTATTCTAGTTGCTTGTGTTCAATATGAGAATCAATGATTTTTTTCATCTTTGTACGTACCCCACAACATTTGTATTATAAAATTGGCTAGGAGTTGTGGACCACGCTGAATTATTTCAACAGTAACGATGTGACATTATCCTAGTTTTGGTCCGATCTTCGTGTGACTAGTTTCATTCTCCTTATTTTAATGACGGGAAATTTTACTATTTGGCTAGAAATATAGATAAGATATATGCACAACCAAAATTTTGGATACAACATTTTTTTGTGCACATGCTGCTGGAGCAATAATTAAGGTTGTAAAGAAAACAGTAGTCTAACAAATTACCAATATCTTCTCCATCTGCGTGTCTGAGACCAAATTATTAGGTTACAACAGTGGCTTGAGAATCTAAGATTGACTTATTTTTTGTGATAAAATTACAATGTACTTAAGTATATTCACAATTTACTACTCTTGTTGATAGTAACTATTAGTGCGCAAGCTTCTCTAGAAAAAAGAAAAAAATAATCATAGGCTGCATCTTGCAATTTTTTGGCATTGTGTTGCACCCTGCCGCTTCAACTTAATTTCTTTTACAAAGATCACAACAATTTGGACTAAAGACCTTTGTCGTTACACATTAGTAGTTCCTCATGCTTTTGTCCCACCTAATTTTTTTTGCCTTCCACTAGTGCTAGGGACACACTTCTAGTATTGCTTCCGTGGTCGCTGGTTAATATATCTATATGTGGCCTTGTGGGAGGGATACTATAGTTGAGTACTAGATGATTATTTATTGATGACTGACCCAATACACGCGACCAGTGCTGCTAAAAATATCGTTGCAATATAGGGCGGGGTCTAAAGGCTACGTCAGCCCTGGCTCAAAACTTGCACCAAGAGTACTGCTGTTTATGGAGGAAATCTCCATGCGCCACGACATATTAGCCTGCTAAATGTGATCGATTACAGGCTAGGCATATTTCTCTCTAGATTGCCGTGTGACTTGTAGAACCATGGTGCTCGATACTTCCCCTATTTTTTACATTCACAAACGAAAAAAGTGTCACTAGAGTGGCGTTCCGATCCATCAGGTCAAGAGGCACGAAGCGTGCAGTAAGGAAGTGAGCAACCGAGAAGAACCCGTTTTGTATAGCCAACAGGGACGAGGGAGGACAAACAACAAAGCTTGCAAGCCTCGCTGTCACTGGCGAAGCTACATGAGCTACCATGGTGAACCGGGACCAGGAAAAATCAAAGTTTTTTTAAGCACTAACTAGCTTTGCTTAGGAGAGTATACTTGGCACCACCCTCTCCCTGATTCTGGCTTCGCGCCTGTCGCTGCCATGCGCAAAATAATGGCACTCCTACACTACTGAGCACGCTGGGCTGGACCGGCGCGAAAACAACCATTGCAACTCGAACTACCCGTGGTTGCGACAGAATTTGACTTGGAAAAGGGAAGTGATTGGCGATCGAGTGGAGCTGTGGACGCGTAGGATCTCCCGCTGTTCCGCAAGATTTGTTGACAGCAACCCGGGCTGCTCCTCCGCACGTCTGGTAGGCAGAGATAGGACGTCGAGACAGTGGCCATTCGCATAGGTGTGGCAGGTGGCCGGCGGGCGCTTTATGCGGCGACAGGACGCTCGGCGCGACCGCGATTGGAGTAGTGGACCACCAGGACCAGCTGGGGAGTGCTGTGAAACTGTCCATATTGAGGCTGAACACCCGTGTCCAGACATTGAGGGTCGGCGCACGTTTCTAATGGCCGGCAGGTACGGTAGGCGTGCTTATTACTATGGGCTATGGCTGATGATGGATGTTTCGAAGTGTGGAAGGAGGAGCTCCACGCCTCTTGGCACGGTTTGGTATACTGTAGAGTGCGACTCAGGTCATAGTGTTGTTGCCATCTATGCTCTGTAGTAGCAGTTTTATAGTGGGGGCTGGGAGCTTTCTATTGTTGCTTCTCTTTCTAACCGGGGCATAATGCGATAATGGGATTTCCTTCTTAATATTCATCAAATTAGCATTTTTCTTTCTTTAGAAAGAAAACCCTTTTCCTTTTTAGCAAAATTCTTTTTATTTTTACCAGCTCAAGGTATTCATCATTCTAGTACAACTTGTGAACTTGGAGCGGACCGTGTTTACTCCAGACTCTGAGGAGCAAGGAACTGCAACGTGGTGCTCTTGAGCTGCTCAGAGCCACCTTTTTTTTTTCCACGATCCCTGCCAACCGTCGGCGCACGTTTCGATCAGCCGAACTGGTCAAGTGTACGTGCTGACTGGTAGAGTCTCACTCTCTATTGATGGTGCCCAAAGAGAGAGCTCGATCAGCTGTCTTTTTTTTTCAAAGGTGTTCTGCATAGGCCATAGTGCTCCACGCTACTTGACCGTGTTGCTTCTGAATGGAGTAGTTGCCAATTAGTTGCTTTGGGATGTTCGTTTTCACCCCTCTAAGTATTAAATAGATTCTAATGACAAAACCTTTTTACATACAGGTGTCAATTTACGAGACGAATTTAATTAGCCTAACTAATTTATGTTTTGCTACAGTGATGCTACAGTAACCATTTTCTAATCATGACTTAATTACTCTCGTTAGATTCGTCTCGCGAATTAGATCGGGTTCTGCAATTAGTTTTGTAATTAAATTTTATTTAATACTCTTAAATGACAAAATATTCTTTGATGTGACCCCTCTAAAATATAGAGAGTGGTATGCTTATGCTTATCATTTTATATGTTTATAAAATGATAAGCATACCACTTGATCTTTCTGTATCAATTGAAGATAGACCCAATGCAAACAACCAATGCTTCTGAAATACTACTCAGTATAATGCAAATGCGAGGCGGGGCTTGAAGGCTATGCGAGCCTTTGCCGCGTCTGCTGCCTAGCAGGCAACTCTTTTCATTTTTCAAGATAAACCTTATGAGAATACGATATGTTATAAGCAGCTGAAATATGAGAGTAGCTACACCTAAGAGCAGGTAAGAAGCTTCTCTCGAAATATATATAAATCTCGTTGTTGCATTTCACGAGGCCACTAGCACATGGATCTTTAGACACGAGGTTTTGTTGTGATCCATGCTTAAAGGTGCATGGAGTTTAGGAAATAAAAGTTGTGCTCCCACACATCACTAGAATTTAGTTGATTACAGTGTGTTTGAAAATCTACTTAGAAAAATTGAAGTTGCTTTGATTAGTTAGTTTGCATATTTCACACCATAATGTGCATTACAAAGTACACAGAGAAATATTGGAAAAGGAAGTTTGAAAAGTAGAAGGCTACACAGCTGTTCTTGCGTGTGTGTGTGTGCGCACGCGCGCACCCGCGCGCCTGTGGTGACCAAGTATAATTTAGTATGAATTATATGGTGAGATAGAGGTATAGATTTGGTGGTTGTAATTTGAAATACCAGCACAGAAAACAAAGGAAACTGCAAGAAAACAACCTTAAAAATGTTGTTTTACATGTAGCAACCGGCGTAACTTACTTGATTGCAGATTGCCGGATCCCGAACTAGACCTCGCCAGTTCAGCATAGCCGAAGAGATCGATGTTTTGTCCAACAACAGTCACTCGGGCCACGATTGAGCAGATCAAACCAGTGACGCCAGGGAGGATACACTACTGGAAGAGACCAAATTCCTAGGGAAAGCATGTAATACAGTAGAGAAAGATTGTCCCTACGAATTATTCCTAAGGAAAGTTTCTAGGGAAACAATCGACGGGAAAGACGCCTTGCCCTACCGGTTTTCAGCGAAACTCTAGGGAAAGATACTTTCCCTACGAAAACCAGAGCCTCTAGGGAAACTGCGCATGTCAGAAAAAAATATAAAAAAGGCCTCGCTGCAGCAACGCTGCAGGAGCCGAGCCGTTGACAGAGCCGAGCTGAGGCCACCGGAGCTGATGACACATAAGCCTGAGTTGAGCTTCCGGAGCCGCCGTGTCTTGTCGCCCGAGCCTCCTCTTTCCGCCGTTCACGCTGCCCCGCGCGTCGACACCAACCAAGCTGGCGCGTCCTCACTTGCCGCTGCACGCAGGAGCCACCTCCATCGTTGCTTGCAACCATCACGGGCAACTGCAAAGATAAAACACACACCACTATATTTAGCACCTCTTTCAAATCTGAATAGAAGGTCAAATTCACGCACAGATTGAAGTCCCAAGGAGAAAGAACTTGCCCTTTTACCGTGGAGCAATGGAACAAGACGGATCTGCAGTGTGAATTTGAGAAGGAAAAAGGGAAATCAAAGTCGATCTAGAATAAATAGCAAGAAATCCCACGAGACTTGGTTGCAGTAACAATTTTATAAAGACAAATCGATGGGAGAACAACACAGTACCGGGAGAAATCGCATCTGCAGCATGTAATGATGAGTGCCGCTGCCGCCGCTGCTAGTCCTGAGTGCCGCTGCTGCCGTCGCTCCCGAGGGCTGTGAGATTGTCGATCTGTTCCTTCTGTCCTCCGCCGGTGAGAGAGAGATGCAGATGAGAGTGACTCTGGTGAGAGAGAGGGAGTGGGTGAGGATGAGCGAGAGATGGAAAGATATTAAAAGCAGAGTCCTTTTGATTTCCCTACCAAGAAGCTGACAGAGGGAAATGGAATTATATGGTGAGATAGAGGTATAGATTTGGTGGTTGTAATTTGAAATACCAGCACAGAAAACAAAGGAAACTGCAAGAAAACAACCTTAAAAATGTTGTTTTACATGTAGCAACCGGCGTAACTTACTTGATTGCAGATTGCCGGATCCCGAACTAGACCTCGCCAGTTCAGCATAGCCGAAGAGATCGATGTTTTGTCCAACAACAGTCACTCGGGCCACGATTGAGCAGATCAAACCAGTGACGCCAGGGAGGATACACTACTGGAAGAGACCAAATTCCTAGGGAAAGCATGTAATACAGTAGAGAAAGATTGTCCCTACGAATTATTCCTAAGGAAAGTTTCTAGGGAAACAATCGACGGGAAAGACGCCTTGCCCTACCGGTTTTCAGCGAAACTCTAGGGAAAGATACTTTCCCTACGAAAACCAGAGCCTCTAGGGAAACTGCGCATGTCAGAAAAAAATATAAAAAAGGCCTCGCTGCAGCAACGCTGCAGGAGCCGAGCCGTTGACAGAGCCGAGCTGAGGCCACCGGAGCTGATGACACATAAGCCTGAGTTGAGCTTCCGGAGCCGCCGTGTCTTGTCGCCCGAGCCTCCTCTTTCCGCCGTTCACGCTGCCCCGCGCGTCGACACCAACCAAGCTGGCGCGTCCTCACTTGCCGCTGCACGCAGGAGCCACCTCCATCGTTGCTTGCAACCATCACGGGCAACTGCAAAGATAAAACACACACCACTATATTTAGCACCTCTTTCAAATCTGAATAGAAGGTCAAATTCACGCACAGATTGAAGTCCCAAGGAGAAAGAACTTGCCCTTTTACCGTGGAGCAATGGAACAAGACGGATCTGCAGTGTGAATTTGAGAAGGAAAAAGGGAAATCAAAGTCGATCTAGAATAAATAGCAAGAAATCCCACGAGACTTGGTTGCAGTAACAATTTTATAAAGACAAATCGATGGGAGAACAACACAGTACCGGGAGAAATCGCATCTGCAGCATGTAATGATGAGTGCCGCTGCCGCCGCTGCTAGTCCTGAGTGCCGCTGCTGCCGTCGCTCCCGAGGGCTGTGAGATTGTCGATCTGTTCCTTCTGTCCTCCGCCGGTGAGAGAGAGATGCAGATGAGAGTGACTCTGGTGAGAGAGAGGAGAGCGAGTGGGTGAGGATGAGTGAGAGATGGAAAGATATTAAAAGCAGAGTCCTTTTGATTTCCCTACGAAGAAGCTGACAGAGGGAAATGCTGATTTCCTTACGAAGCTGACAGATTTCCTAGGGAAATGCTGATTTCCTTACGAAGCTGACAGATTTCCTAGGGAAATGCTGATTTCCTTACGAAGCTGACAGATTTCCTAGGGAAATGCTGATTTCCTTACGAAGCTGACAGATTTCCTAGGGAAATGCTGATTTCCTTACGAAGCTGACAGATTTCCTAGGGAAATGCTGATTTCCTTACGAAGCTGACAGATTTCCTAGGGAAATGCTGATTTCCTTACGAAGCTGACAGATTTCCTAGGGAAATGCTGATTTCCTTACGAAGCTGACAGATTTCCTAGGGAAATGCTGATTTCCTTACGAAGCTGACAGATTTCCTAGGGAAATGCTGCGTTTCCCTACGGCTTCAAGACAAGCTCTAGGGGCATTTCTTTCCCTACGATTCTCCAAAATAATCTAGGGAAAGATAAAATTTGTAGGGGAACTGGTTGATTCCAGTAGTGATAACGACACTTTCTTTTTGGTACCAACAGTGACTGCATCCGACCACCGTTACCGAGTCGCGTGTGCGACTGCATCTGCAGCTCGGTACGTAGGGTCACAACAATGGCAACATCATAAGGTGCCGTTAGTTTGACGGCCGCTTCGTGTTATAGGGCTCGGTCGTACAGGGCAGACGCCCGCTTATATCATTTTTGCATAAACATTTGTTGATTTGCAAAGCCCTAGCTGCCATTTGCCAGCAAACTTACTACCGGGCTGGACCAGCGGCAAAATGACCAAGAATTTGGGGTTGCGCGGACTGGCAAGGGGAGATCTGCCGACTGCTGCTGTTTCATATATAAGATTTCTTGACAGCAACCAATGCCATCATCCGCGCGTCGGGTAGGCAGCGATTGGACGTCGAGATAGCGGCCCAACACGGAAGTGTAGCGTTTTCCAGCCAGCGCTTTGCACGGAGACAAAACGCACTGCGTGACCGCGAGTGGAGTGGACCACCGAGGTCCGGGACCAGATGGAGGTACATGCGAGACAGGGACTAGGGAATGCTCTGAACTGTCCATTTTGAGGATACCTTGTGCCGGAACATGCTGCTCTTCTAGTGCAACTGTCCAAGTGCGTCGAATTACTGCAGGTAAATAGTTGGACTGCCAAGCATAAAAAATTGAACCCTTGTTTTCTACTTCCTCTGTTACAAAATAAGTGTCTTTTTACAAAGGGAATTGCTGTAGATCCGACTAGGTTGTGCGACTTTGTTCCAACTTTGATTAATCAACGGCAATCAGGTGTTTTATTTTTGAAGTGCTTGTTTCTTGTTCCCATGATGACAGTAGCCAGAAATGAGTAGAACATCAGAGTCGGCTCTATAGCGGGGTTCTTCTATAAAACACACAGTTTTTTTTTTCAAAATATGTGTCATTCTCGTTTTTCAATGGATCTTTCTCTCTATTTCTCTCCCCCTTCATGGCTCATCCTTTTTGAGCGCATTGTCTACTTTTTCATCTCTCTTTAATTCTCATTCCTGATGCTACAATGCCACTTATTTCGGAACGAATGGAGTAAAAAATAGCTTGTTTATCTTAAGTGGAGGAAACAATACTTGCATGGTCTCTACCTCCTCGATGACACTATATATATACTCCCTTCGCATGTCCTCCTAATGACACTTATGCTCGCATGTAGGGAGAAAATATGCTTGTTGGTCATACCAAGACCGATAGGCCGATTGGCCCGGCATACAAGCCTGTCGGGACCTATTGGTCATGGCCGGGATGACAGATATGTACCTATTTTGGTAACTTTTTCAAATTGTGCTCTAATACTGCAATTTTTTATGACATTTATATTATTTAGAAAAAAAACATATTTCTTTGAGGTGTATGAATATTTATTTTTAGTGGCTTTGATATCCTATTTACCCAAGAAAAGAAATGACACACGCTTGCCAATATTTGTGACCTTCATTATGCAATTTTTTCCATGCTCTAGTTCTTCGACTACTCTAGCAGTTGCAAATTTTTCTAAAGGTTTTTGTTGCAGAATTTTCACCAAGACCAAATGATCATGAAATATAGTAGTGGTTAATTAGATATCCAGATATTTTTTATGTTCCATTCAAGATGCCAACAATCGTGGATAAGTTACCTTATAGCCTTTACCTTATTTTAGCACTCAAAATCGTAATTTAATATACTAATTCCTTCCTCGATCAACTAATATAACTGAGGGCCTGTTTTTGGATCCAACAAGTTTCTAAAGAAACCAGGTTTGAAAGGCTGAAGGGGGTCCAAATGGGTCAGTTTCGTCACCAATTTCTAGAAATTAGATACCTTTTTTTTTGCGAGGGGATAGAAATTAGATACCTAGCTTTTAAGAAACCTATAATATGTCCTAACCCAGATATTAACAGATTTTTGCCAAACCCGGTTTATAGATGTTAAGAAAGGAAGAAGTCCATTTTACTACTTTCAAGTATATGTGTTGTCCACTTAACGCCTAAACCAAGTTTTGGTACGATTTACTCCCTTGAACTATTTGGACTGGTTCAATTCACCCTCTAGTGATTTTTTTTTAATTTTTTCTTTCTCATTTGTACGGATTATGTTTGAAGTTCAAGTTTTGTAGGAAGGTACATGACATCGTACTTTCGGGAAATATATATATATATAT
>LAPY01000866.1:49399-65768 GCA_000970635.1 Eragrostis tef
AAATATATATATATATATATATATATATATATATATACCCAAATGCAATTTACCATGGAATTTAAAGATCGTAAATTTGACAACGCAGATGATATCTGACATGGCTCATGGTTATGTTGGAGAAATTTGTCACCTTGCAAAGGAAGATAAATTGGCGCCAGGTGTTCAGGACAGGAGGAGTGTCGTCGGGTGAAGGAGACGGAGGGGGCGACCAGCTAGGCAAAGTAGAAGGGCAGAGGAGTCGCCGGGGGAAGGAGACGGAGGGGGCGACCAGCTAGGCGAAGTAGAAGGGCAGAGGAGTCGCCGGTGCCGCATCGGCGCGGTCGCCGGTGGCGGATCTGGCGTCGCATCACGGTCGCCTCTCGCTATCCTCTCTGTTCCTCGATGCTTTTTTTTTTCTTTCTTTTCCTGATCGATAGAGGTGAGACGATGGGGTACGAGGGGAAGGAGCGGTGAGCCGAGGCCTCAGCGCATCGTCAGCCCCACCAGGACGGAATGGTTCGACCGATTTCGGGTGAATCGCTCGGTTCCGCATATTGAGCGAATATTCGTTGAGGGACGGTTCCATTCTCAGCCGGACCCAGAATCAAACGCTCGATTTGAGGGACGGAACCGTCCGGTCCCGTCCGATGGACCCAAACACATCCTAAGACATTGAAAAAGACATGTCATTTCTTCTCTCTTTATTATCCTATTCATTTGGCTAGTGGTCTGCGCTGCACAGAGAATGTTTTTCACATTAGTCATTGACTGACCGTTTCTGTCCGCCTCTCATCTTTGTAAAATACTTCAATCCCTGTGTTAAATAAGAGAACTATTCTTGGCAAGATGATAATGCTTTGTTGCACAAACTTCTGTCTCCACTTGCAATTTTACTTGTGACAACAGGTGGTGAAACTACAAAATAGCCTATGAGTTTTCTAGTCACTTAATTCTAAAACAAAGAAGCAACTAAATAAAAACAGTGTGCATACAGAGAAAGGAATTTAGCTAATCAATAAAAAGTTTTTTTATTATCGACAACACATACAGTAGAGACATTTTAACAACAGTCACAGTAATAGTCCACAATTTGTCACACACAACTGAGAAACACACAATTACTATGAAATTGACACATACAATACACTACTAACTTCTGTCTTGAGACAAAATCGACACTCATTTCACCGACCAAGGTAGTCGCATTGCGGACACATGGTCTTCCAGTTCACTTGTGGATCTTCATTCATCAAGTCCATCCACCACTTCTCGATGCACGCCTCGTGAAACACATGGTCGCGCAGTCGGGCAGCTCCCGAAGTCGTTGACCACCATCGAAGCCCATCCTGTCTCCGCAGCACTTGCAGTACCAGAACGGGTTGTCAACAACCTCGTCATTTGCTGCTTCTGCGGAACGAAGAATTAATGTGCCAAACTTTCGCATCTGGGATCTGAGCCGATTCACACGTGCTTCCCGGATGTGCTGGAGACGGACGCGTTCTTCGAGGATGCGCAGGACGCGCTGGAGCTGGAAAGCGTGTAGCCAGAGATGCTAAACCCACCGCCGGTGGGGGAGCGGGACGTGGAGCCGGTGGAGCGGGAGCAGCAGGCCCACCGAGCCCTAGCGCGATGCCGAGGCCCACAGTCAGGGCCTGGTCTAGGAGTACTGTTCATTGGTGGAAGAGTTGGCAGGCCCATGCCGACATGAGCTGCTGGAGCGGGGGCTTCGTGAGCCGGTAGTGGTGGCGCTGATGATGATCCCGGCTCCTCCATTTCCTTGCTGTTAATGCGTTGGCAGTTCACTGTACTGTTTAAGAATCTTTGTTACTGAGCTTTAGCGGGGCGATGCGGGACTAATCGCAGTGAACTAACACGCGCTGTCCGGTGTAATAAGAGGAATGTCACAAATCGCAGTAAGGTAATTCGTTCATTCGTGAGAGCGGGCATGCACGCGCTCCGCTCTGCTCGGGCAGCTGTTGGGCCCAGAGTGACGCTTGGTGTGCTGCTGCTGCTGGGCCCAAACTGGTCACGACGCTTTTTGGTTTGATGCTGACGCTCGGTCCAAACTGGTCAACTTGCTGGTCCATTGCAAACGTACGAATACTGGGATACGCTGCGTATCGTACGCATGTTCGGCCAGTTTTTTTCTCCTCAAATAAATAATATTTTTTCGTTTCTCGTCTTATTGTATTTCTTTCTTCAGGAAGGTAAGAGGCCGTGTGCCAAGCGAGCCGTAAATTTTCATGAGACGATAGTTACTTGAGTGAAGCGAGAATAGTGATTCACTGGATTCTTGAACATTGATTGCAACTACCAGAAAATTTTAACTGCCCGTATTTATATCAACGGAGCATGTCACTGCCACTGTGCAAGGGTAGATTCATTCACATATCTATGCTGCACTGGTTTGTAAATGCGATTGTGCACTAGTTTCGTTTCCACGTGTGGCTGCCGATTTGCCGAACGTCGAGAGGATCATGCACATTCGTATTGGAGGCCCATACATATGTTTGGTCTGTGAAAGAAAGTACGTGTTCTGGCAGCGTTCGTGGGAACTCCCTGCGCTACAATACCGCGCGGCGTGTCAAAGTCTAGACTCGACCGTGCTAAGCTGCGTTGTGCGCCGACGCTGTAGAAACTAATTGTTCCGAATATGCAGACGAATTTCTCCAACCAAGAAACAAATTATTTCAAAGATGCAAACTAATTATTCCAGCCACTAAACACATTGTTCTGGACATGGAAATCAATTGTTGTTCCAAAGCAGGTGCCGCGTCTTTCCTAATACCAATGTCTACCATCTTCCTTTGGTCTATGCAGATCATGCCCCTATCCTTGATCCTCTCTCCAATAATACTATTAGAAAAAGGGCTTTAAAATTTGAATTTTGGTGGTTATTTGAAAAAGATTTTCAGGATGTTTCTATAAGTAATTGGACCAAGTATGGTAATCTCCCTTTTCACAAAAGAATTAAGCAGCTAGGCTTCAATCTTGCTCTATGGTCTAGAAGAAATAAAATATCTTTAACATGTCAGCTGAAACAAATCGAAAGCAATATAGCTAACCTCCAAGCTCTTCCTTTTGATTTACAGAACCACGAGATGGAGGATGATTTAACAAGACAACATGTATTTATTCAAAATAAGATATCAAAATATTAGAGGCAGAGGTGCAAAAAGAGATGGATCACACAAGGAGACAGGAACACTTCTTTCTTCCATTTAGCAGTGTTATTAAAAAAAGAAGGAAAAATAGAATTAATTCCATCTCTATTACTGATGGCATTACAATTACTAAGGATGAGGAAATTGCAGATTGCTTTTATAAACTACTTTGTAGATCTATTTTCCTCTTCTTTGCAGGGAATTGAAAATACTTATGCTGATTCGGAACCAGGAAAGATCCAAGATGAAAGATTAACTGAGACTCCATCTAAAGATGAAAATATTCAATATCTTAAATGCTATGATGAGAGGAAATGCTGCTCCAGGACCTGATGGTTTTAATGTCACATTTTTCAGGTTTGTTTGGAACTTGATAAGAGCCTTTTGTTCCTACAAATATATGCCTGATAGTCTCATTCATAATGAACCTGTCTGTTTCACCCCTCTAGACTATCGACCAATCAGCATTTCTAATGCTGTTTACAAAATTAGAGCTAATTAAAGAGTCCCTGAAGAGGCCGTCTCACTATCCGGATTGTCTAATCAACTCTCAGTATACTTCATAAGGTATGCCATGGCATTGTCTGGGTTTTAATGAACATTTTATTGACCTTGTTGCAACTTATTTTAAATGACTTATATCCTGTCATCATTAACGGCGAATCATATGGTTATTTATTTTACATTCAAAATGTAATTATTTTTAAATCTATATTACTGACGTTGTCGTGTAATTGAAAAGAGGGAGTATATATTGAACCGACTAGGATTCTTGTACCGACTTGGTCACGAGAGGACCGCAGCCTCTTCGGATAAAAAGGGAACGCCCTTTTCGAAAAAATAAAAACGGAACGCAGTCACCCTGATCAAATCAGAAAACTAAACGAAAATAACGCAGCGACACCTCGCCTATTCGCCGGAATCTACAACCGCTACCGATTCCAGCCGACGAGGCCATCCGGTTCCTCCATGGCCAGCCACGACGGCGACCGGAAGGAGTTTCTGGCGGCGGCGAGGGAGAGGCTGGCGGCGGCGGTGAAGTGGAGGTTGGCGGCGCCGGTGGAGAAGGTCGATTCAGGCGGCCGGGAGTTCAGAAACGCGTACCCACGCGAGCTCCTAGCACTGCCCCACCAGATGCGGCTACTCGGGCCCTTAGCTGAGGACCTACGAGAGACGTGCCGCGCGTCGGTGAATGAGCAAGAATTTCGGGGCCTCGCGCCACTCGCTGAGTCTCTGGAGAAGGTCCATGAGCTTCTCCGGCTCATCCGCGACGAGGGCAGGATCATCTCGGTACGCGCTTTGTCACTAATGGCGGTTAATGTTGGCTTGATTCGTGATACTTGGTTTCCCTTTGCTGAGCAAACATGGAATTATGATTATTAGCTTGTATATTTGGGGAACGTCTGAACATCCATTGCCTAGCGAATCTCATTGGGTTGATTTTTACTTGTTAGTTTGTCCTCCGTCCGGCTTTGATCGAGCTCTACTGCCATCAAGCCAACTGTTAGGGTTAGGGTCGTTGGTGCTAGGGTTTTAGGGCCACTTGTTGGCGGGGCATGGACCGAGGCAGCTTAACACAAATGATAGGAGGGACAGGATGACATTGCTGGCTGGCTGGCTCCGGTGGCAAGGTTTGGCTAGATCAGTTAGATCGATGCAGAAGGGTAGACGAGGAAACCAGATAAGCTATATCTTGATCTAACGGCTCATATTGGTGGCTGAAGTTTTGTTTCAGTCTACTGATAAGGAGTCACGGCCATTTTTGATTTTGATAAAAAAGTGCATCCTCTTTAGCATTACTGACATCATATTAAACTTGTAAATTCAGATATTTGGATCGAAATTGTACAAAGTTGGTCGAAATTGCAGTTTTAGCTGCCATTTTTGTAAGTATCAAAATTGTATATGCTATTGTGCTGATCTTTTAGAAAATTTAATCAGCTATAAACCAAAATGCGATGTGTTTGCCGCATTTTATTTACTGTTTATGAATCGTTTGTCATTATTGTTAAATAAGGTTGATTTTGTTTAGCAGAATTTCATTCATTTTCTTTTGTTGCCTAATTTTCTTAGCTTAGGAGATAATGTTCATATTATTGTAACTTACTGTTCTTGTCAGTTGTGATGATCTTTTGTTCATTAGCATTTAAGCTATCTATATTTCTCTCTTTGGACAGTTCGTTAACTGGTTGCCTTCATATGTATCAATCTTTGTTAGAAATTGGGGAATTTTTCACAAATCCCAAAATGTGCTGCTTTCTCATTCTGTGATAAACTCATGGATTGATTCCTCCCTTGTCTCTGGTCAAAATTAGTTATTAGTTTTCATGCAGAAGTTTTGACTGTACGTGTCTTAATCTCTTTCATTGCATCAACATCGTCATTAGGCTGTTTCACCTTCTAGCAACTTGTCCCTGTTTCCATGAGGAAAACTTGGGGTCCTATTAAATTTGTACTAGTTGGTGAGCAGTTTTGCCGCTATCTTAACCTTGTTAAGGAGCATACGATTCTAGTGGATAGTGGTCTTACTTTTGAAGCGCTCTTTTTTCTTCATCAAACTTGTGTTCTTCTGATCTTTCATTGTTTGATAATCTCAGTTAATTATTCTCTCTGCAAACATTTGGACCTTCTGTACCTGTTCTTTCAATGTTTAAAAGAAGCCAAGGAACTAAGCAGGCCGTTGGGCACCGCCCCTAGGTGTCCCTAAGTGTTTATACTTTTACGAAATATAAAATAAAAAGATAGAAAATAATGAAAACATTACATATTAAATGCATGTTATTTGGAAAATAGGAAAAAGAGCTTTATTAAAAGCTTAGCTGAAAGAGAAGCGATGAAGCTCCTCCTAGCGCCTAGGCAACCACTTTTTAAACAGTGTTCTTTTGGAGCGTAACTTTTATGTTCTAGGTCATTCCATGGACAACTTTGTTTTTTTCCGTACCGAGGACAATTACAAACAAGCTCAGTAAGCATTGTCTTAAGTGTGATGTGTATTACTGAAATGACTTATTTTCGGCAACCGACAGTCCAAATGTTGAAAGTCTTATTTCTGCTCTTTGGAAGTGGTGGTGCTTCACTGCAAGTGTCTTGGTGTTTTTGTGACTACTACTAGCTGAGCATGGTGACCAAAGTCCGAAATTTCCTTCTAAGCACAATTACTGGTATGGAACTTTGGTACGGAAATGCAAAAACTCATTAATTATTCAAACATCTCTTGTTCCCGAGTTCTGACTGCTTAAACCAACCAATGTCTTATAAAGTTCAATTACTATCCGTCCTTCAAACAAAAAAAGTTCAATTACTATCCGTTCCTTAAGCATGGAGGGCCTGATTGCTTTGAGTCCTCCCAGGCTGCTCCTCCACCAGGCATCGCTCCCAGCCACACGATTTCGAGTGCCTGTGGCTCAGATTCGTTGCCTGGCCCAGGCAGGTGGAGCCAGGCAACAACCAAACGCGCCCGTAATACATGAGTGGATGCTGTTGATAGACTAGGGGAAAAGAAACTTAAGAAACATTGGACTGTCTCTGTCTTTATGAGTTTAATGGACTGGTTGATTTTGGGAATTTGTTTCCCTATTTTGGCACATTTTCGTAGTACTCAAGTGTTTGAGTTATTGTTTCCCCCCTTTTAGCTTTGTGGTGATGTTCCCTTAGTTTTCTTTTTTCGTTATTTGGAGATTATCTCTGGTTTCATGGTGCCAGATGTGGATTGTTTTCCTGAATACGGACCTTTGCTTTTGGACTCTATTTTAACGAACCGTTAAGTCAGTGAGAGAATAGTCAAAGTATTGTTTATTTATTATTATTTGACCATAAAGATTTTGTTTTCTTGTTGACCTGGAAATACGTTATGACTATCATGAGCATGATTTTCAGAACACTATTTATTCGTCTGTTGTTCTTCCAGACTCAAACCCCTTAGTTGAATATCTTTTTTCTGTTTTCTTGTGTAATTTGCAGGTTCTTGAGAGCGATACTGTAATGAAGTTTCAAGAAGTAATTACCCAGCTGGTGCATACTTTGTCTGATTTTACATACAGTAAATTGGATATATCAGATGGAGTGAGAGATCAGGTACTCAATAGGGCAACTGAAAGAATCATTTGCTATTATTATTAAGCAGTTAATACATTAAATACTTACGAAATCACTCTGCAGGTTGAGTTAGTGTATGCACAACTCAAAAGAGCAAAAAGAAAGGGTTGACATGCCTGATGTTAAGGTTTATCTCTGTCAGATGCTGAACTGGCTATCCTTGAAAGATTGTCAGAAAAGTTACGCCTGACAACCATCACCCTCACCAATCTCACGCAGGAGTATACTGCTTTGCACAAGATGATGGCATCTTATGGTGGTCAGGACTCACAAAACTACATTGAGAAAATGTCAGTGCTGAAGAAGATTGAGGGTTTGGTGCTAGCTAAGAATTCTGATATGGGCCCGCCAACAGCTTCAAAGCTAATGGATTCCAATAGGGATGGATCTGAAACAATTGCTGATGAGTTCCAGAATCCAAAACCTCTCGGGCAGACTAAATATGCTGGCCAGGTCACTATATATCCAACTCAGTTCTTCCATACTAAGTTCTATGCAAATTGCGTACATATTATGAGATGTCTTCTATTAATCTCTTTGCAGACATATGCGTCGGCGTGCACTGAGGAATGTCTAGCTTCAGGGCATCAAATTCACCAATCTACACAACAGAGGAAACTAAACTATGCGTCCTCGTACTCCTTGACTGACCGTGTTAACATTGATGCTCTTCTGTCCAAGCTATGCTCTTCAGATCCTGTGGAGCAGAAGTCAGCTGCTGCAGAACTTCGCCTCCTAGCAAAGCAGAATGCAAACAACAGGTTGTGCATTGCTGAGGCTGGTGCCATTCCCTTACTTCTAAATCTACTGTCATCGTCTGACTTGCAGACCCAAGTACATGCCGTTACTGCACTTTCGAGCCTTTCCTTACATGTGGATAATAAGGAAAGAATAATAATATCCTCTGGTGCTGTGCCAAGCATAGTTCATGTGCTGGTGAATGGCAATATGGAGGCACGAGAGAATGCTGCAGCTACACTTCTTAGCCTCTCAGCGACTGATAAATACAAAGTAACAATTGGGGAAACAGGAGCTATCCCTGCCCTTGTAGTTCTTCTGAGTGAGGGAAGCCAGCGGGGAAAGAAGGATGCAGCAGATGCTCTGTTCAACTTGTGCACTTACGAAGGGAACAAGGCTCATGCTGTACGAGCTGGCCTTGTTTCACTCATCATGGGGCTGTTGACAACAGGAGCTCTCATGAACGAGGCTACTGCAATACTGCCATTACTGTCAAGCCACCCTGAGGGGAAGGCAGCAATTGGGGCCGCAGAGCCTGTCCGTGTTCTTATGGAGATGATAAGTAGCGAGTCACGAAGAAATAGAGTGTGCTGCAGAAGTGATGTTGCATCTTTGCAGTGAGGAGCAGAAGCTTAAGCAGTTAGCTTGTCTGCCGGAGTGCAGGATCATGGTCCCACTGAGGGAGCTGGCGCTGAACGGCTCAGGAAGAGGGAAGAGGAAGGCTGTGCAGCTGCTCGAACGAATCAGCAGATTCCTGGTTGAGCAGCAAGAGGAACATGAAGCCAAGCTGCAGGCGCCCACAGGCCACCCCTCGAGCTATTGAGCAAGAGGCTGAATAGTTGTGCACCATGGTGCCATATAGTTGCATGATGGTATGCCATCGCTACAATACTCTTGGGTCGGGCAAATAGTCACTTGCGTCTCTATCCGTGTTTCATGCTGCCATGTCTGCTGAAGTTTTGCGTGAATAGGCGACTCAGGAATCTCAGGATGTCATATGGTCACATAATCTTGGGTTTTCTTGTGTATATATCCTAGTAATGGATTTAATATTGTGTATATCCGAGTAGTGGAGTTAATCAGTAAGTACTGCATACTGCTGCTAGTTCCAGATTTGAGAGTTTATACGATGAGCCATATGTATTTTTGATTCTGACATTGATTGTGACGATCTATGGCAGCCACGCAGAATGCCATTTCATTTCCACTCATGTGTACATTGAACTGGTTTCTGTCGAAGTCGTGAAATCCCTCATTTGAACTATTTCCGAGGAGCTTATTATACGGAACTGTTTTCCGTGGCTTCGCAGCCAGCTTATCAACAAAAGTAAGTGCTTATGGTCCCGACGGTCAGCTTTTGTGGCCCATGTCTTTATTCCCAGGAGCTGGCTATCTTGAGAAGCCGACCGACTCTGATTAGTATGGGGATGTAGTGACACAAAATATTTTAAAAAAGAGGCAATTATGTTTTTACTTTCACTTTGAACTTTAATTCTGATTTTACTTTCTATTTTTTAACTTTGTGACTTGCCCCTTGATTTTTTAACTTGAAGTCTGAGTTTACCCTTAATTAAATCGCAATAGAATTATTGTTTTTACCTTTAGTTGGGCTAAACTTTGGTTTCAGTTTGAAAAACTAAGATAAAATCACAATGTCAAAAAAGTGAAGGTAAAATTATTATTAAAGTTTAGAATAAAGATAAATCTCACAATTAGAGTTTAGAGTAAGACTGAAATCATGTGTTAGAATGAGGATCGGGTAAGGAAAAATTTGACGTAAAAAGAAAGGCAGAGGATACAGACAAAATCAATGAAGGCTAAATAGATGGCGCGTGAACGACCTCAAACGACTCATGAACTGGGCCTTTTTTTTTTCTTCTTGTTTCCATCGTTTTACCCGTTTAGATCTTGAGGATGACAGTCAGTCCCGATGTTAATATCCAGGCCTGCCGAGGCTGCGGGTCGTGTTGGTGCGCGGCGGTCGTGCCTTGATGCCGACGGCGGCGGTGGCAGCCACGAAGCGCGGCGGGTCCTTACCGTCGATCTTCGGCCGGGATGCAGATTCTGCGGGCGGTGGACTCTGCTTGCCAAGTCTCTTGGCATTGTGGCTCCTGCAGCTCAGCTCCTTTCCGCGGATGTGGTGCTCGGAGTGGTGGCGAGGACTACCACCTGCGTTTGCTTCTTGTGGCGACTGCTTGTGCAGTTTTGTCTGTGGCAACTGGTCATTGTGGCGTGATGGCATTTGGTCACGGCGGCAGACGGCTCCGGCACGCGTTCCAGGTCGTCAAACTTGGGTTCGCTCAACTTGAAGTCGTAACCTCCTTGGTGGCGGCGGCCAAGAGATTCTTCACGCATGGCAATGGTTCGACGTTGGTTGTTTTCCGTCCTCGATGTCTACCAGGGTGCCTCCGGCAGTTATGACGTCTCCAAAGATGACCTTAGTCCTTCACTTTGTGGAGGCTACTATGAGGAGGATGCGCCTTGGATGACCGTGCTTTAATCAACATAGGGTGTACATTCTCGTTCGTTTTGGATTGGCAAATGCTTAAGCTCAATGCTGAAGCTTGCGGTATCGACCTTACTTGAAGAGCCCCATTGAATGACAATAAAAGCTTCTCTACGGGTCGGAGCAGGGCGCGCGCGGTCACATGTTTTGATGCTTGCACGAGTTGACACTATAAGCCAGCTAGCTAGTCAATTAGCCACTTGAAGGGATCGATGCATGTGGCACGAGACCCAAGCCCACAGGTGATTGTTACGACAGACACGCCCACAGCGAGAGCTGCAACTGTTCGCTCGCTTTCTAGACTTGTGTTTGCTCTTTTCGTTGTTGACACGGAACTGACGGCGTGGCCGGCGGCAGCGTGGGTACCGTCTTGGTCTGTGGCAATGTGGACACCTTTGCGTCGCTCCCGAGAGTCTAGGCAAAGGTAGGACGTACATGGTGTAGTGTCGCGGTCACCAACGTTCTGTTGGAGGAGCTTGTCGTAGTTTGACAGCTCGAAGAGGAGCTGCTCAGGCTCGGTACTATATGCAGATTTGGATGGTGCCGGAATGCCGGATTCTTCCTGCATGGAACTGATTCCAGTGCAGTCTCGCTAAGCTTCCTGAAACCTCCTAGTCCCGTACATTTCTAGATCTGACCAAGTGACAATATATTAGTACAGGAAATGGTTTGCATTTTCTCCTAGTACATATTGTTTCATGAACTGGATCTCTGGGCGATGACGCTGGCCTTCCTCTCCTGTATATATATAGCCCATTTCAGCATGGAACTCAGTTTCATATACAATCAAAACAAATTAAACTCTCGGCTCTCGCATGTGCACGGAAAGACATCTTGCAATAACACGAGCAACAAATGTTACCCACTCCAACAACCCAAGATACCCCAGCAGAATCAAACTCCATCTGAAATGTTCATCAAACTGCAAGTAGCTTTAATTTACTATATGTCTGTGGACCGGCAACGTTTTTCCTCCTAAGTGCGTGTGTGTCCATATTGATTGGTTGAAGCGTGGTACCTCGGCCGTACCCGCCTGTGTGTTTACATTGATGAGAATAGCCCTCATTGTGGCGATTATAACAGAAGATTCATCTTGGAGATTCAGCCGTTACATACTTGCCTTGAGAGCCAAGTTACAAACTAAAGTAGATTCTATTATATATATCCAGAAGTCTGTTACAATCAGATATGTGCTAGCTCTATCTCTAACCAATCACAACATTGTGCACGAGTTGAGATTGCTTTTCAATGACTCAAACAGAGACAGGGGCTTGGTAAAACCATCTGCAATGTGATCTTTAGAAGATACAAATAATCGAATATCCAAAATATTATGAGCAGTAGTATCTTCCTGTCACCACTCGTACACTGCAGCCGGTACCCATCGGAGCCTCATCTGACGACAAGTGATTGCCGGGATCTTACCAATAGAAGCTTCCATTGATCAAGCGGCCAATGCAATTTCTCTCTGAGCTATGTATTCTCCAGAGAAGGGATACACTGCACCATCTATTCCTATCGTGTCTGACGGCGTGGCCGGCGGCAGCGTGGGTACCGTCTTGGTCTGTGGCAATGTGGACACCTTTGCGTCGCTCCCGAGAGTCTAGGCAAAGGTAGGACGTACATGGTGTAGTGTCGCGGTCACCAACGTTCTGTTGGAGGAGCTTGTCGTAGTTTGACAGCTCGAAGAGGAGCTGCTCAGGCTCGGTACTATATGCAGATTTGGATGGTGCCGGAATGCCGGATTCTTCCTGCATGGAACTGATTCCAGTGCAGTCTCGCTAAGCTTCCTGAAACCTCCTAGTCCCGTACATTTCTAGATCTGACCAAGTGACAATATATTAGTACAGGAAATGGTTTGCATTTTCTCCTAGTACATATTGTTTCATGAACTGGATCTCTGGGCGATGACGCTGGCCTTCCTCTCCTGTATATATATAGCCCATTTCAGCATGGAACTCAGTTTCATATACAATCAAAACAAATTAAACTCTCGGCTCTCGCATGTGCACGGAAAGACATCTTGCAATAACACGAGCAACAAATGTTACCCACTCCAACAACCCAAGATACCCCAGCAGAATCAAACTCCATCTGAAATGTTCATCAAACTGCAAGTAGCTTTAATTTACTATATGTCTGTGGACCGGCAACGTTTTTCCTCCTAAGTGCGTGTGTGTCCATATTGATTGGTTGAAGCGTGGTACCTCGGCCGTACCCGCCTGTGTGTTTACATTGATGAGAATAGCCCTCATTGTGGCGATTATAACAGAAGATTCATCTTGGAGATTCAGCCGTTACATACTTGCCTTGAGAGCCAAGTTACAAACTAAAGTAGATTCTATTATATATATCCAGAAGTCTGTTACAATCAGATATGTGCTAGCTCTATCTCTAACCAATCACAACATTGTGCACGAGTTGAGATTGCTTTTCAATGACTCAAACAGAGACAGGGGCTTGGTAAAACCATCTGCAATGTGATCTTTAGAAGATACAAATAATCGAATATCCAAAATATTATGAGCAGTAGTATCTTCCTGTCACCACTCGTACACTGCAGCCGGTACCCATCGGAGCCTCATCTGACGACAAGTGATTGCCGGGATCTTACCAATAGAAGCTTCCATTGATCAAGCGGCCAATGCAATTTCTCTCTGAGCTATGTATTCTCCAGAGAAGGGATACACTGCACCATCTATTCCTATCGTGTGGGTTTGCAAAAGCTTGTTGGAATGCAATAGGATTACAAGCGCCGGTTTCAGAAGTGCCACAGGAAGTTATGGAAGAATTCAAAGCACAAATACATGAGCAGTTTTTCATGGAAATAATCATATTGATGGCCTGGACCACGAGAAATGATTGGTTGTTTACGAATGGATCCAACAATACAAAGATGTAAAAATACTTTCAAGAAGGAGTTCAAGCTCATGTTGTACAGAGCGAAAAGGAAGTACTTCCCAAGAATTGAAGAATGGATCGAATTGATGTAATAATCGTCTTTTTCTATCTTCTGTTCCTTTTATCGTGAATTTTGTACTCGAATTATGCTCTTATTTAATGAAATATGAATGATCAGTAGGGGGCCTCCCCCCCCCCCCCCCCCCCCCTTTTCAAAAAAAAAATGCAATTGCTCTGCAGGAAGCGATGAGGATATTTCTGGTTCAAGTTGCATTCCACATGCTTCCCATTCCCATGCAGTCGGTCAATCGCCTCCTTTTTAACCTCTGCTCTATCACCTTCTCATCATCGGACATTAAAAAAAAAAGGATACGGCACTTCACTAATAGTAGCCACCAGCGAAAATGATCACACAACATATGAGTTTCTGCCAGTTGCCAGTAATTGTTTCTGTAGCCCAATGGATGGAGTACATGACTACCTAAAATAGAGACAGATACTATCGAGTCCATGAGCCCCAGCAATACACAAGTGCAACCACGCAGACCATTACACGAGCTTGTAGTTACGCAAATTCAGTGGCCGCTTTGCTTTTCCGGCTTGGCCGTCCACAACCAGTTCCAAGATCCCTAGTACTACGTTGCAGGATCCTTTATTTTCGCGCAGTCGCGCCATCAACCAAATCTCTTTCCATTCTTTCTACCACATTTTCTTAAGAGACACACGATCACATTTCGCCTTCGTAGTACATGTTAGATAGATAATTGTGATAGGATTAGAGCATTGACCGCATGGGCCATGTCGTTGTATTTGGGCCTGCCGTTATAGCACCCCATGCCTATATTTAATCGGCTCTCACCTATCCATCAATCAATCCCATAATTCTATCTCCTAACAGTACATCTTAAAAGACGTTTCTGGATTTCATATTTTGACCAAGTGATGTTGTGTTCCGTGGGTTCCAAACTATTTGTTTGATGTTTGACGATCCGCAACGGCAAGTGATCACACTGGTAGGATCCGAAAAGTGTTGCCCCGTCTGAGGTTTGACGACCTGCAACTGCAAGCGATGACAGGACCTGCATCAAGAAAAAATTGCATTCCAACATGTGACATTGACGGGCTTGAGCTGATATAGAATTGTCCAAGGGGGATATACCGATCACTCAATAGCCTCCTTGTCATGCAAGCTGCTGGTGGCCATACATGTGAGTATTGTTTTCTTGGTAGGATGGCTAACACGTTTTGTTGCTTTTTAGCCAGAGCCCAGAGGTAGTTTTCAAGACTTCATTACTTTTGTCGACGATACATATTTGGTATATATGGCTATAGCTACCCGGTAAAGGCACACGTCATTTGTATGATAGTATTTTTCTGTCCACTGAGCAGTGGTAGTCTTGGAGGCAATCATAATCGCACTTTTACAGTAATCCTTCGACTACGAGATGAATTCTCCCTGCTTGAACAAGTTTTCATAGCTTTCCTACCCTTTCTTTTGAGGCAACTGGAGATTCTACAGTACTTTCTTACGGAATTCCCGTCGCATCCTATTCCAAGGAATCAATAAGATAGACATGCCAGTCACAGTCTCGTTAGTGTCTTTCTTGTTCATTATCCTCTTAGGAATCATGGCACAAGCCTTATATATAGTTTTTGGGTCCTACGACAAAGCTATTTTTTCTTGGAGCACTGGCTACTTTAGTTCCTAACTTACCAATCGTGAAGTTGTTTCCTGTCAGCTGAAACATGCGGGCGCCCTTGAAGAAGCTGCCGATCACACAGTAGGATATAGTTTTGCCCGTCTCATGTCGACAAACACAACACGAGAGGGATAGGGCGCTCTATATTGACCAAGGGAGGAGGCCGCATGGCTCGCGCACGGTCACACGTTTTGATGCTGGCACGAGTTGATGCACTTTAGGCTTTCTTCCAATGTACTGATATCCAGCTGTAAGCCAGCTGGTTAGCCACGGCAACGGATGTGGCCCGAGACCCAACCCCACAAATAATATCACGACAGACGCGCTCACAGCGAAAGCTGCAGTTCTTGCTGCGCTTTCATGCCTTGAGTCTCCTCTTCTTGCTGTTGATACCGAGGTGTCGGTGTGGCTAGCCGCGGCGGGGGTAGCTTCTCCGTCTGTGGCAGGTCAGGTCAGGAGTTCCACGATGCGAGGATGGACACCCTTGCGTCCCTCGCGGTCAGCAACGCCCTGTTGGAGGAGCTTCTCGTAGCTTGACAGCTCGGAGAGCAGCAGCTCAGGCCTGGTACCATGTGCAGATTTGGAAGGTGCATGATTCATCCTTCCTGGATCGCCTTTCATTGCAGTCTCGTTAAGCTTCCTGAAACCTCCTAGTCCCATACATGCTAGATCTGACCAGGTGACCATATATTACAGAAAATGGTTTGCTTCTTCGCCTAGTCCCAACAGATTGTTTCTTTAGCTGGATCTCTGGGTGATGGTGCCGGGCTTCCTCTCCTGTATATATAGCCCATTCATGCATGAAACTCAGTTTCGTATACAATAAAAACAAATCAAACTCGAACTGCCCTCTTGGCTCTCGCATGTGCACAGAAAGTCAGTGTTGCAATAAAACGAGCAACAAATGTTACCCACTCCAACAACCCAAGATACGCCAGCAGAATCAAAGTCCATCTGAAATGTTGATCAAACTGCAAGTAGCTCTACTATATTTCTGTCGCCCGGCAACTTGTTTCCTGCTAAGTGCGTGCGTATCCATATTATAAGATTGGTTGAAGCGTGGTGCCTCAACGTACTCACCTGTGTGTTTATATAGATGAGAATAGCCCTCGTTGTAGCGATTACAACAGAAGATTCATGTCAGAGATTCAGCCATTACATACTTGCCTTACAAGCTAAGTTACAAACTAAAGTAGACTATTCTATATCTAGAAGTCTATTACAATTAAATATGTGCTAGATCTACCTCTAACTGCCCCCCCCCCCCCCCCCCCCCCACACTT
>LAPY01000866.1:87624-101640 GCA_000970635.1 Eragrostis tef
ACCCCCCCCCCCCCCCCCCCCCTTGAAATTGGCCCAAGCTCGCAACATAATATTATGTAATGATTATAGTTTTCAGATAGATGTATACGGCTTCATAATGCCCTTGTCCATGTACTATTTAGGCCCAACTGGTTACTAACCGCCACTTGCAGGTCTGACTAGACGAGGTTTGGTGTTCCTTGCGATAATTGGTGTGTGCAGCAATCTGGACCGTTCATTTCACATATGAACGACTCTGAAGATAGACCCCTCATGCCAGCCCTTGAAATCGATTTAGACCCAGCAGAGCCTCCTGTGACAACTTGTAACTGAGAAGGGAGACGCAGCCAATGCAATCGCGCAAGCAGGCATGCAAATATTTCACGTTCAAATTGCATTCCCCATGCATCCCTTTCCCATGCAAAAGGTTTGTTTTGCCCAACAGCCACGTCCATTTGACCCTGTTCTAACACCTTCGCATTATCTGGTATTCCAAGAATGAAGATAAGGCACACTTCACCAATAGTAGCCACAAGTCAGACTAATATCTTCCATCTACAGTTCGAGAGCCTCCTGTGACAACTTGTAACTGAGAAGGGAGACGCAGCCAATGCAATCGCGCAAGCAGGCATGCAAATATTTCACGTTCAAATTGCATTCCCCATGCATCCCTTTCCCATGCAAAAGGTTTGTTTTGCCCAACAGCCACGTCCATTTGACCCTGTTCTAACACCTTCGCATTATCTGGTATTCCAAGAATGAAGATAAGGCACACTTCACCAATAGTAGCCACAAGTCAGGCTACTACAAATATCTTCTATTTATAGGTTTAGGGCGGTCAAATGTGATGTTTAAAAGTCAACAGTGACATCTATTTAGGGACGGAGGGAGTATATGGTAAAAATAGGCCAAGGCATGGAATGTGATGTTTTGAAATTTGAAGTGATAAACATGAAAAACAACCATTGTTTCACAGAAATTTTAAGGGCGTAATAATTTCTGAACTTGTCAGGTATGATGCTACAGTTGGTACCTAATTAACTGAGACAGGGTGACATCATAGTCGTGGAACCTCTTGGTGTGCTGCTCTCCTTTCCCTTCGCTATCAAGTACTCAAGTTCTGACAAGAACAACTTCAGTTCTCGTCATGGACCGAAGACCCCACGCCCAACTGCTGACATGGCACTCTATTGCTGGTCCAAATCATTTTACGCTCTCAAATATATAAAATCTACACAGTGCAAGTTTTAGTTTTCCTCTGTTCATAACTCATTCATGTATTCATGCCCAAAAAAAAACTCGTTTACGGATGCTGGATCCCAGCAATATATCTCAATATCAAAGGAGCATAAGTCCTTACGAAAGATTCCTTAATTTCTCCCGCAATGTATATTCACGAAGAAGCAATGCCGATTTTCGTAGTCAGCAGGCGGGCCAAGTTAATCAGCTCTAGTACTTCTTCCTAACCAGCTGTACTCTTCACTGTTACTTTAAAATCTGTACCGCTTTTCTTGTGCAAAAACTAGCTAAACATTGAGGCCATGCAGAAATAAGTAGACATAAAGAAACGAATTTTATATGTCTGGTAGAGATTGGTTAGAAAAGATACTGCAAAATGCGCTATGGCTTTTGCTTAGAGTTGCTACTATATTACAGAAGAAAAACATGACTATAATCTGCAACTCATGCCACTGTTGGGTTGGGACGTTTGAGAAAATCGTCAGCCCTTTGATTGGAAGGGGAAGTAAAAGACTGTATCTGCCTCTGTGTTTCCATACTATGATGGCCGCATGACATTCCTGTTGCATTCTATCCCACTATACCTTCGAGGTACCAATGTCATTTGACAGATATCCTCCTCCACGGCTCCAGTACATTCTCTGTTCCTGAATTTTTCTCACTGCAGCAAACTGGAATAGATGTTTTTACGATTTCCATTGTCTATGATGCCACACACAAAAGCAGCCTATTTATTGATTGAAACATTTCCAGTGCCTTAATGCAAGAGAAGTATGGGTTCATTAAGTCTAGAACAATCCAAGACTGTTTGGCCTGGTCATTTGAATACTTGCACCAATGTCATCACTCAAAAAGGAAAATCATTCTTTTGAATTTAGACATTGAGAAAGCTTTTGATACAGTTGAGCATAATGCAATTATTCAGATTTTGCAGGCAAAAAGCTTCCCTGAGAAATGGAACAAATAGATATCAGAAGTTCTCTCAAGTGGTCATCTGTTCTCCTTAATGGTGTGCCTGGGAAAAAGTTTCAATGTAAAAGAGGAGTAAGACAAGAAGACCCTCTTTCCCCTTTACTATTTGTACTAGCTGCGGACTTCTTTCAAAGCATCATTAATAAAGGTAACAGGCAAGGTCTTTTGGGCACACCAATACCGCAAAATTTTGATATTGATGTTCCTATAATACAATGTGCGGATGATACGCTTCTGGTTATGCAAGCAAGTGCTAGACAGTTATTTGTCTTGAAGAGTGCTAAATATGTTCGTAGAAGCTACATGGCTTAAAGTTAATTATGGAAAGTCTTGTATGATACCAATCAATGTTGCTGGGGAGAAAATACAACAATTAGCTGGAACCTTTGGTTGTCAGGTTGGGTCTCTCCCATTCACATATTTAGGTTTGCCTTTAGGAACAACAAAACCTCTGGTGAAACACTATGAACAAGTAATGAGCAGAATTGATAAGAGGCTGACAGAAAGCTCAAGATTCCTACATTATGCTGGAAGTCTGTTAATACCTCAATTGTGTACACTGAAGGTTCCAGAGGAAGTATTCGAATACATAATCAGAGCAATGAAAGATTGCTTATGGAGGGAATATGATAAAGAAAAGAAAAGTTCTAACTTGATTGCATGGGACCAGGTTCAGATGCCAAAAGACAAAGGAGGATGTGGAGTGTTGAATCTCAGATTACAAAACAAGGCACTCTTTCTTAAGCATCTAGATAAATTCTATAATAGGTGTCATATACCTTGGG
Organism: Eragrostis tef; assembly: GCA_000970635.1. Classification (NCBI taxonomy): domain Eukaryota; kingdom Viridiplantae; phylum Streptophyta; class Magnoliopsida; order Poales; family Poaceae; genus Eragrostis; species Eragrostis tef. Next base: position 90,600 of record LAPY01000866.1, read on the forward strand.
TAAATCTGATTCGGTCAATTTACTATACTAATGAAGTTTCTCACCATACAAGAGAAGTGGGATCGTTCTGGTGGAAAGATATTTTCAGGTTGACTACTGAATAGAGGTATTGCTACTTGTGCTGTTGGCAAGGGAGATACAGTCACTGTATGGAATGATATGATATTTGGTACCATTTTTTCTGAAAAGAATCCATGATTATACTCTTTCTCAAATGATAAATATGGGACACTCAAAAGTGGTTTACTTGCTGAGAATTTCCAGGATCTATTCCATCTACCTTTATCACAGTTGGCATTTGAGGAGCTTATAGCCATGCAGCAGGACATTTCCAACATGGATTTCGACCTTGAAAGTGCAGATCAATGGACATATATTTGGGGTACAGCCATCTATTCTTCCAGTAGGTTTTATAGGCATCTGTTTGCTCGAGTGATCTGTTCACCTCCATTACGGTGGAACTGGAAGAGTAAATCCATGCCCAAGCTCAATTTTTTTAATTGGCTATTACTCAAAGATAGAGTGAATACAAGAAACATGCTTAGGAGGAGAAATCATTTTCTGGAATCTGGTTACAATTGTGTATTGTGCAGTAGAAATCAAGAAGAAACATCGGTACATCTCTTCTTTGAGTGCCCTTTCAGTGTTAGGTGCTGCTACAGTATTGGAATTCTCTGGGATGAGGACCAGCAATTACATGACAAAATTATGAAAGCTAAGTAGGAACTTCAGTATCACTTCTTCATGGAACACTTTTCAATGGCTTCCTGGAATATATGGAAGCAGAGAAACAGGAAAATCTTTGAAAACCTGCAACTACTGCTGCAGGATGGAAGAGAGCTTTTAAAGATGAAGTTATACTTCACCTGTATAGAATCAATTAGAGTCATCATCAAGCTATTCGGTTGTGCCTAGATCTTATCTAGTCGTGTATGTAATCTTGTTGTAACTTCCCTGTTGTATTTTAGTAGGTTAGTGGGTAAGTTAGCTTTTAGTTTCTGTAGATGATCTTCCCCACTGCCTTTTTTCTCTTCTGTACAAACACTCTGATTAATTGAAAATGGCATGCACTATGGAGAACTCCACTACAGTTTTTCATCAAAAAAATCTTTGATTCCTGCTAATCCTAAGATGTTCTCTTAAATAGTTTCTGATTCAAATGAATCCCTCAACATAGGAAGAAAATAATTCAAGCAGCCTTCATTGGTCGTCTTATGGGGCCAATTCTTTTTTTCTTAAAAAAACTAGTACTGTCGAGATACTTATCTTATCCTGAAGCTTAGTGGTGCCTCAATTTCAAGGTACACATGGATTTTAGTCACTGAAGTCAATATAGGCGGACTGATAGACATTGGATTCTATCGGATATTGTCGTGCGGCTAGTGCCCATCCTAGCTAGTGACAAATGATGAATTATTAGACAGTACAAGCTTGCATTGCCAGCCACTGGTTTCACAAAACCACTGGCTTTTGGCCTCTGTTCATGTCGAGTTTGGCCTCTATGAATCTCCCATAAATAAGAGCCATTCCTTCGTCTTCTCTTCAGCAGCACACAAGCCAGAGCCAGCTTAACTAAAGTTACTTCTGGGATTGGTAATGCAATATGCTAACCTTCATCTTGGCTCATCGATATTCTTTCCTTGGAGTAACCGTATATATCTAGCCTAATTCTTGTGTTTTCCAGGTCAGTATACGACGTCAACGGAACCGGCGATGGCTCCCAGTGGCGTGGTTGCTATGAAGAGCAAGATGGGTATTTCCTTCGTGCTTGTCCTGATGGTGGCACAGTTGCTCCTGCTGATGGCTACGCAGACGGCAGCGGCAGTGGGCGACGACGGCAAAGCTCGTCGGCTCCTGGGGTGCCGCTATAGCGGCTGCAATTGCCGTACTTGCCCGATCTATGGCTGGCTGTGTTGCGGCTCTTGTTGCCCTGTGTAGGGCATCATATCACCAGCATCACTGCCGCCTCTTTGCCTTGCCTCACTTCGAACCCGGCCTGCAGAGCCGATGGGTATGAATAATGCAGTGTCACAAGCACGTAGTAATAACGTGTGTCTGCTACTGCTTTCATGGCTGTCTTCGTTGTTGTTGGTGGTTACTCTTTCCATTTTTCCTATAAGGCGTGCGTTAAATAATTAATTTCCTTTTGTTAATATTCAGTAACGTGTCAAATTAAATGTAACGAAAGCTAGTATGTGCTCTGATCACCTAATTACCACTCGCAAATCTGAGCACCAGGTCCACTAAACATCAGTAGCTACTTTATCCCACGTCTCAAACAGCTGGATCCCCAATACACACTTTGTCACACCTGACACCTGAGTTTAAGGTAACACTTGAATGCACTTCACATGTAAACCAAAATCAGTTCCATCATACATGTGGAGGCAAATAGTGAAATGAATATTATTACATTACGAGGTTAACGTTAAACCTTTATTACAGTGCAGGTCAGAAAAAGAACGATAAAAGTAGCAAATGAGATAACTAGCGGAGTGGTTATTCCATCTTCACAAGTTGTCCAAGGGAAACACAAACCTAGTACAATGCATCCGAATCGAAAGTTATCATTTTTGTAGTCCACTTGGCCTCCATTATTTGAACAACAATTATATCCAAGCAGAACATGAGGAATACAAAGTGTGAGTGCGTATCGTACAACGTACCCTAAATTTTCACAATGTAAAGTTATATAATGCCTTTTTTCCTGAGTTAAAATTGTCTAAGTTAACCTTGCATTGTTTCTTTATATAACAATGGAAAAAGAAAAGGTTCCGGCCTTGACCTCAAAAAAAAAGCTACAGCCTGTTGCTACTAACTTTGAAGAACCTCCGTCTGCATTTGACACACACTCAAGTGTTTAACCATAGCAATGAGCCCATCACAAAATTTCAAAATGAGTTTCTTGTATCTGTGTGAAAATAATGAATGTGAAAATTGATAGAGAATAGTTTGGAACATGAGTTTATAGATCTCCAAACTCCAGTCCATATATAGTAACCAAGGCCGAGCACTCCAAACAATTGAACGCTAGCCTCAAACGAACTGCCTCCCAAGTCCCAATTTTCTGGCAATTGTCTAGCGGTGTGGAAAAAATGCATCTGGCCAAAGGAGCATGGTGGCCTTGGAATTGTTAATATAGCTGCGCAAAATAAAGCTCTACTCTTGAAGCACATACACAAATTTCTGATAAGGTAGATGTTCCATGGGTCAATGTGACTGGGAGAGCCTTCTACTCTGCTCCAATCGCTCCTCATGCACGTGATCTTTGCAGATTACTTGACACATACATGGGTATGGAAAAAGGTGATTGTTGGAAAGGGGGATACAGTGATGCTTTGGAATGACGTATGGGACGACTTTGGCACTCTGAAACTTTTATATCCTGAGCTCCGCTCATTTGCTAGAGAGTCTAATATTAGTGTCAACAAGTTTTTGGGCCTACTGTCAGATTATGAGCTACTCTTCCATCTGCCGCTATCTCCCATTGCCTCTCATCAATTGGCTGAGTTAGTGGAAACTCTGGGCGAATGGAACCGTGATGCTAATGAAAGTGGGTTTATATTTGGGGATCAGGTACCTACTCATCAAAGAAAGCATACCCTCAAATCATTGGTCATATGACTGCAGCGGCCCCCTTCCAGTGGCTATGGAAGTCATGTTGTCAAGGAAAACATAAAGTCTTCTTTTGGCTCTTACATCGGCTCAATACCATGAAATCTGTTGCAGCGCAAGAGGTTTGCAGTCCCCTCAGTTAACTGTGTCTTATGTGCCAATGGCATTGAGGAAGCTGTCCACCATCTTTTCTTTGGCTGCTCCCTCTCCCAGCTATGTTGGGCCTCATTAGGGATCTTGCATTGGCATTGGCGGAAATAGTACAAGAGTAGAAGCAACACTTTGTATATGATTGTTTCATGGAAGTGGTAATGATAGCGTCTTGGACGATCTGGATACACAGTGAAACGATATTATCTTCAATGGGGCAGCCGTTAGCTTTCCAAAATGGTCGAAGGACTTCAAAGAGATCTACACTCTCTTGTATTATAGAGCTAGCCAACGACGTCCCGATGCCATGACGGCCTGGCTAGCATCCTTGTAACTTTTTTTTTGTTGACAATGTACATAAAAACTAACAACTAATTAATAAAAACACAGTAGGAGAATCCTCTCGGTTTTCGGTTCAAAAATAATTTCCAGAAAGAACGACTAAAAACCTTTTTTTAGTAAAGTAGATAACTTTGCATTTTGAGGCCTTCTACAACAAAAATAATTATTTTTGCTATGGTAACTAAAATGTTAATAAAATAAAAGAAGCCACATAATAGATGTCAGTTCACCACGCTATTGCAAATGCCAGTCTGCTACCCGTCGACAACAAATTAAAAAAGAACGCAGAATTTCATTTGGACAGACAGGGTCTGTAAAATTGACTCCCCGCATGCATCGACCAGTCAGAAATCACATCGGGATCCGTGCTGCCGCAGCCCTATCCTCCCACTCTCCCCTCCCTCGCCTGCTTACGTTTCCATTTCTGCCATTCCCCACCTGACCCGCAAACCCTAGCTGGAATCGATCCTCTCCCGGCCTGCCGCGCCGCCGCGCCGCCGGAGGTGGAGCTCATCCGCTGCTCCACCTGCGCCACGCCGTGGCACGCGCCCTGCCTCTCCGACCCGCTCGCCCTCGCCGTCGCCGCCCTGTGGAGCTTCCCCGACTGCTCCGGCGACTCCTCCGTCGCGCCCGTCGCCGGGAGCGGCCTCGTCGCCGCCATCCGCTCCATCGAATCGGACGAAGCCCTTTCCGACCAGGAGAAGGCACGCCGCCGCCAGGCGCTCCTTCCCGGCGCCGCGGATGAAGACGACGACGGCGACGACGTGGGGAACGACGACATCGTCAAATTGCTCGGCGAGAACATCTGCTGCGTCTTCTGCCTCGAGCTGCCGGAGCATCCTGTCTCAGTGAGTAGTGATCCCACGACCCCCTCTGATCTCTTCCTCATGGACGATTTCATTCGAACTCTCCGGCCCCTGATCTGTTGCTTCCTCCGATTCTTGTTGTATTTCATGGCGGATCTGAGTTCCTCTTAACGATCTTGGGAACTGCTGCATAGTGGTGACTGCTCTTCGCTTGAGTCATCTTGTATCCAGTAGTAGAACTTTTCAGTTTTTCAGTTCAGCATGTTGAGCTCCTGTTTTTGCTTTGTTTTTGCGCTAGTACCAATGCAGTTAGCTAGAATGCCGGGCGTGCTCCATGTTCGAGATCATGGCCGACTAAGGCTTCGATTCCGGCCACTACCTACTACCATCATCGGGGTTTAGTACTGAACAAAACTACTATATATTTTCATGTATTGACTCTTCTTACCACTCGCTCTCGATCTGTTGCTTGTCGAATTTGCTACTGCTGCTTCCTGATGTGCTTCTACTACTTCTCACACTCTCTTTTTCATGATCTACTGTACATCTCAGTACAGAATGGGATGGCATCATTAATTGTTTGACTATCTGCTGCTTTGATTTTTAGTTGCAACATAATTCGATTCAGTTTGGGAAAATATCTAGGAATGGCCATTGGTGTCTGATGACCCTGGTCCTGGTGACACAATAAACAAAGGCACTTTTCACCTGTGAATGAAATAATCTGAGGCATGCGTTCCTTTTTTCTCTCTCCACCCTCTGCCATTGCGAGCTGCTGCTGCCTGCTTGTTAATTGTTTATGGCATGTCATTGTTTATTGTTTTTTTATCGCACTGCACCTGCATGCTTCCTGATGTGCTTAAGTGCACTGTTCTACAGATTTACAACCTAGTACTATGGATGAGACAACTGCACCTAGGCATAGGGTGGAGACTATAGCAGATCACTGTGTAATTAGCGTGGCTGCGAATTTTGATTTCTCTCGGTGGAAGCCACGCGTCGGACAAATAGAGGGTGGGCGCCTGGCCCTATGCGCTCAAGATAGATTCCGTTAGCTTATACTATGTTTTATATTCTGGAAGAAGGCCTTTAATCCCAAAAAGGGCAGCACCAAATCCACTAGCTTAAGCTACTGATCATTGTGACAATTTAGACTTGCTTAAGCTATAGCGCTCATCATGAACTTGTACAGTCAGTCTACTTTCAGTTGCTATCTCTACATTAGATTTATAAATGCAGATGACCCAACAATTGTAATTACTTTCTATATTTTGTTTAGATAGCATCCCCGCAAATTTGTATGTGCCCTCCATTGATCTATTTTCCACGGAGCCACTTTTAATAACCATACATTTTCCCCTATGCAGACACCATGTGGCCACAACTTCTGTTTGAAGTGTTTCCAAAAGTGGATTCATGATGGAAATAGTACATGCGGGAAATGTCGGGCACGCATCCCATCACAAATGGCACAACAACCAAGAGTTAACTCCGCTATAGTTGAAGTTATCCGAAAGGCCAAGATTGCAAATGCCGCTAACTCAGCTAGCTCAGCAGCCCCGCACCACTATGTGCGCAATGAGGATAGGCCTGAGGAGGCATTTACAACTTCAAGGGCAAAGAAGGCTGGAAATGCAAATGCTTCAAGCGGCCAGATATTTGTGACTACTGCACCTGATCACTTTGGCCCTATTCTTGCAGTAAATGACCCCAGAAGAAATATTGGTGTTCTAGTTGGGCAAAAATGGAATAGCCGACTTGAATGCAGGCAATGGGGTGCTCATCTTCCTCACATAGCGGGCATTGCTGGCCAGGCAAACCATGGAGCTCAGTCAGTGGTACTATCCGGAGGTTACCAAGATGATGAAGACCACGGGGAGTGGTTTCTTTACACTGGAAGGTAGACCATTTTACCTCTCACAATTCTTACATCTGTTTCTGCATCGCTTATTTCTTAAAAAGACATTGCAATATTTGTAACCTAATCTGATAATGCAGTGGCGGGAGAGATCTTAGCGGGAACAAGCGAACAAATAAGGATCAATCTTTCGACCAGAATTTTACGAAACTGAATGCAGCTTTGCGCCTCAGCTGCTTGAGGGGTTATCCTGTCAGGGTTGTGAGGTATATTATTTCATCATGCTTACAGCCTTAGACTCAAAAATGATATTATTTTATTCAAGTAGAAGATATTTTGATTGGATGCTGTTGTACAGATATTATGATTATATGTCCATATTCTATAGCTCAGGAATGTTAATGATCTTAGTTCTTTATCTTTCTTTCCTCCATCTATTTCCAGTGTTGTGAATTGTTCAAATGTTCTTATTATTTGATATCCTAGCAATCTGCAGTACTTCAGACATCTCTATTGTTTCAAAATTGTTCTCTCACTAAAATTTCTTGATAGATCGTCCAAAGAAAAGCGTTCTTCATACGCTCCTGAATCCGGTCTCAGGTATGATGGTATCTACCGAGTTGAAAAATGCTGGAGAAAGATTAGTGTTCAGGTAATATTATTATCCTGTACAAATATAGCAGTTCTACATCCATACTTTTATACCATGCAGCTGGAAAAATATTAAAGTAAATACTCGCCCATTTTTCCTCAGGATAATTACAAGTCTGCAGGTATCTCTTTGTACGTTGTGACAATGAACCAGCTCCATGGACCAGGTTTGACTGAATGCATGCATCTAGTTTTGTGACTAGTAGATTGTACCTAATCTTCATTGAGACTAAGAGCATTGTCCTCAATGACATCATATGCCTTTTCTTTTCTAGTGATGCACATGGTGATCGTCCGAGGCCATTGCCCATAATCGAAGAGGAGTTGGTTGCAACTGATATAACCAAGAGGAATGATTGCCCTTCTTGAGATTATGATGTATGTTCATCATTGGCTATCCTTCTTGCAATATTAGTGAACTACATCATGACTGATTTATATTCACTGTAACAGGAGAAAGAAGAAAGCTGGAAATGGATGAAGCCCCCGCCAGCCAGCAAGAAGCCTATAGTATCTGGGAATCCTAAGGCTAACAAGAAATTCAAGAGGGTATTAGCAAGGGATGACCCGATATCCGTGGCTGAAAGGCTACTTGAAGGTTCTTTTGTGTTCCATTTTAGTTCAAATATAGTTTCTTTGCAACGCTGTGTTTGTAGCTTTAAAAGATGGAAACTTAATTGTTACCTTGAGCATTCTCTCAGATTTGGTTTTTATGTTGTCTTGTTCTGCAGATTTTGGTTGTTCTATCTGCAGGAAAGTGATTACAGAACCACTTACTACTCCTTGTGCTCACAACTTCTGCAAGACTTGTTTGCTTGGGGCATATTGCAGCCAGTCTTCTATGCGAGAGAGAAGCCGTAATGGTCGTACGCTAAGGGCTCAAAAGATTGTGAAGAAGTGCCCCTCCTGCCCGACCGACATATGTGACTTCCTAGTGAATCCACAGGTAAGATTACATATAGGTTTTTTGAAGCTTGTTACAGTGTGTGGATTTGTCACGTGCTTTGTGATATTGTACTTTCAGATCAACTATGAACTGATGAATATGATTGAGTCTCTGCAACGGAAGGCTGTGGAACATGACACCAAGGAGGATTCAGTTGGTATTATCGACGATGATGATGAGGATTCAGATGGTAGTATTGACAATGAGGACTGTGTTGAGAAAAATGAAATCCAGCAGAGTCCGAAGCGCAATGGGGACAGCAAGATTGGCACAAATGGTGACAAAAGGGTGAAGACCAGTGCTACCATGGAAGGGACTGATGATGGTGGTTGCTGAAGGTGGTAGAAGAAGGCAACAGAGCAGAGTGAGATGGAGATGGCGGACGTACAAGCCAGCCCTTTGAAGAATCTATATTTTTTGGCACTGGGAAGTTTATTTTCTTTTATGGGATTTTTATTTTATGTTGAGTACTAGCTAGACTTCGTGCAGTTCGTTTGGGGAAAGCCTGTTTGGAATACCTATATAATGATTTATGGAAGACTTTTAAAGTATTTGAAATTACCAGTTCTATTGGACCATGCATGGATGTTTATTTGTAGCATTGTATTCTATATAATGAATTCTGCACGATTACACGAGTCCTAACAAACACTTCAGGCACAAGAAAGCCAGCCCGCACTCCACACCAGCTCGTGCATCATGGCAGCGCGGCATATGCATGCATACCAGATCGTGCATTATGGCTTCTCCTCCATCTCTGGGAAGTGGCATATGGGAATGGGCAAATAATGGCAGGAATCTCAGGATTCCTTGGAAGGTGGCCAGATACACTTCAGGGTGCAGGCTCTGACACTGGCAGCTCCGGCATGGGAAGGTGCGGGCTTCTCTACCTTCTCCTTAATTGGGCACTACAGCCTCCGCTTAGTGCTACAGCGCGAGTACACGAGCGAAGAGGAGGTTCCCCCAGCTTTGTCAGATGGTTTGTTTGATCTGCTCGAGTTTGAGCTGGGACTGTACAGTAAGGTATCAGAGACATTTACTGGATGCAAGAGCTGAGGAGCCTTTTATTTATATGTCGTGGTCAGGATTTAGTGTAGAGCGGGAGCTAAAAGGCTGGCCAAGTTAGTTGATCACATTATTAGCAAGTAATCCACTAACATTTTTGTGTGGTTGTAAGTCTCGAGCTTCTTCTCAACTGCATTAGCCAGTGCCTAATGTAGGACTTCCTTGCGCATGTAAAATGCTTTCTCATTACCAATATAAACAGGTACAATATATCTTATATTTCGAAGAAAAAAAAAGGCAGAGTCTAATTTCATCACCTTTACACGCATCCTGCATGCAATGGTGGCGCCCTTGAGAACATACTCATTGAGTACTTTTCCTAACATAAAGTATTATCATGCATCTGTCTAAAGAGATATAGGTACTTGTACATTAAGTGTAGCAACATATGTTACCATGGGATTTTCAAAACATATACTACGATTTGGAGGCCTATAACTAAACATACAAATTTTCTATGACTCAGATCGGATATATAGCAACCTGTTATGTAATATTACGGAAGCAAATTGTATAAATACAAGTGTGCCAACAAGAATATTTTCTAAGTATATCAATCTATAAGAATTTCCTACAACTAGGATCTGGTATCACGTAGCAACTTGTATCATAGTGTAATACATTACATACACATATAGTTGTTAATTGTACTCCCTCCTACTTTTTTTGACATTTGATGCTCAAATTTAAGCTAAGGTACGCAAATAAAAGAGAATGAAGCATAGCTAGATGGTAAGGTCCATTGTGGTGAAATATGCCCACCCGTGTTCCAGCCCTTGACTTGTCATGGATGCTCGTATTTTGGTAACTATCTTTCAATGATAGATGATGTTTTCATACCATAATGAGGTTCTGTCATGACTTGTCAATCTCAATATCAATCGTCCTACTCTTTTGGAGACGTTGGAGTATGGTTTGTGTATGTGTGTATGTTCACGCGAGTTTATATGGTGACTGTGCATGTGTATATATTGTCTTCATCTGTAATATGTTTCGCAAACAACAAGCCAAGTCATTAAAGATTGGAGGGAGTATATCATAAAAAGATGCTATTGATATTAAAATAAAATAAAATTGTTACGATGTATCCAAAAAGTTATTTATTATAAGAAAAATTAAACTAAAGCGGATGCTAAATCAAGTCATGACATATTTTATGTAGCAAAATGCTAAATATATATGTATAACATATGGCTAAAAGAAATTCTTAAAATACATGTAATATGTATCTCGTTTAATTGTATGAATTGTATTAATCGTAACGAACAAAGTACAACGGCATTGAAATGGATCAAAAAATTAAAGCGAGCGGAAAAAAAGAAAAGAGTGACCAACTACCTAGTCAGATCATGATCCAGTCATTCTGCTGGTAAGAGGGTCTCCAAAGGGGGGATAAGAGTCAGTTCACGTAGGATGTTGTCTTGCGTTGAGGAGAGAAGAAGAGGAAAGAGAGAAGATCTATCTCTTTCTTAAGAGACAGTCTCTAGCATTTACTGGGCTGCTGACAAGCAGGGCCGGTCATTAATTTAGAGATAGAATGAACTCATAGATAAGGTGGAGAGTAAGCGCAGCCTCTACCTTTGGGGACATTATAAGGAAAAAAAAAAA
>LAPY01000866.1:117012-130853 GCA_000970635.1 Eragrostis tef
CTTCTTGGGGCTATGATGTATGTTCATCATTGGCTATCATTATTGCAAGGAAAAATTAATTGTCCGGATCACAGTCAGAAAGTGTGTTTTCGCCGACAACACACCGTCAAAATCATTTTCTTTCGAAACACACTATGGTTCTGCGGTTATTGTTTGAGACACACTGCGACCATTAAAATACTATTTTCGGCTGGAAGGTGAGAGAATATTTTTTAAATGATAACCTGTGCCCCTGGTGCTGCTTTGTTCGATTGAGTCGGACACACGACGCAGCCGGAAATGTCCACAGCACCCGCGATCGCGCATGCTCTAGGCCAGCTTGCCTCCGTTCACACTTAGCCCGCACAAGCGACCACCTCCACGCTCTGCTGGCATAGAACCGACACCAGCATGTGCACCATCGAAGGCTCCACCGCATGGAGTGCCTCAACGTGCAAGGTCTGGTGCGGTGAGGGGCGGCCACTGGAACTGCACCCGCTAGGATGTAGATGATGTTGTGCACCTCGTCATGAAGCTCGTCGAGCACCCGTCACCATGCACTGCGCAAAGACCGGAAGATGGAGCTCAACATAAGGGTGTTCAACAGAGAAGAACCGCGGCAGGAAAAGTGGTGTGCTGGTGGAGTTCAGCTGCAAAAAGAGAGAAAGAAGTCTGGGATCTGAGTTGTGTGGCTCAGAGAGCGACGAATCGATCAAAGGCTCAAAGGGGAAGGGGGAAACGACGACGGGACGACGGAGCTCGTGAGGACAAAATCCAACGGGAGAGAGAGAGAGAGAGAGAGAGAGAGAGAGAGTATTATATAGAAGCGAAGCAACGGGAAGCACAAGCTCGCCTTTATCCCTGCAGCCAGCGGGACACCTCCCTCGTACACACTCATGAGCGGTGGAGAGCCGCCGTTCACCATGCCGGGCAAGGAAACAGAGACACATAAAGAGGAAGAGGAGCAGAGGAAAGAAGAACAGTTTAGGGGCACAAAGGTCATTTTCCTCACCTCAATCCCCGAAAATTGTATTTTAATCACGGCAGTGTGTCACAGACGATAGCCATCGAATCGTAGTGTAGCTTAGACAAAAACGACGTTGTTAGTGTATTGTGGGCGAAAGCATACTTTCTTAACGTGCTTCACCTTCTTGCAATACTAGTGAACTACGTTAGGATTGGTTTAGATCGATTGTACAGGGAGATTAAAGAAGGTTGGAAATGGATGATGCCTCCTCGAGTCAGCAAGAAGCCTATAGTATCTGAGAATCCTAAGGCTACCAGGGTATTAGCAAGGCATGACCTGATATATCCATGGCTGAAAGGCTACTTAAAGGTTCTCTTTTGTTCCTTTAGTTTATAATTTGTCACTGCGTTGTGTTTGTAGCTTTAAAAGATGTAAACTTATTGCCCTGGGCATTCTTTAAGATTGGTTTTTGTGTTGTCTTATGCTGCAGAATTTGATTGTTCTATCTGTCAGAAAATGATTACAGAACCACTTAATTACTACTTGTGATCATAACATTTGTAAGACTTTTTTGTTTGGGACATATTGCAATCAGTCTTCTATGTAAGAAACAAATTGCAACCGTCAAACACGAAGGGCTCAAAAGATTGTGAAGAAATTCCCTTCCTGCCCGACAGACATCTGACTTCCTAGCGAATCTAGAGGAAAGATTATATATAGGTTTTTTGAATCTTGTTACAGTGTGTGGATTTGTCACGTATTTTGTGATATTCTACTATCAGATCAACTACGAAAGGCAAAACTGTCTGGAGCACACTCACAAAGTTTGCCTTCGCCCACAATACACTATCACTATTGAATTCATATGATACACACTACAATTTCATGGTTATTGTCTACAAAATCTATTGTAATTGTTTCATCTAGTGTGTCTCAGACACTATGTTGTAGGGCAAAGACACACTTTGTCAGTGTTGTCCAAACAATTTTTCCATTACGAAATGATGAATATGATTGAGCTGCAAGGGAAGGCTGATGAACCTGACATCAAGATGGTAGTATTGACGATGAGGATGAGTATTCAGATGGTAGTACTGAAGATGATGAATGTGATGAGATAAATGATTTCAATTTGTTCGAAGAAAATGAAATCCAGCAGAGTCTCAAACACAAAGGGGACAGTGAGATTTGTACAAATGGTGACAAAAGGATGCAGACTAACGCTACCCTGGCATGGAAGGTACCGATGATGGTAGTTGCTGAAGGTGATAGAAGGCAATGGAGCACAGTGAGATAGAGACGTGCATGTTAAGTATTTATCATGGGCAGTATATGAATGTAACGCACAGGCTCCTCGCATTCCCATTGCAAGGCATGAGCAAATTATAATTACTAGTAATAAATAAAGGTGATTAGCGGCCGGCGATCGAGTTTTACATGTTCGGCGATGTTTAGGTCTAGGTTCGAATCCAAGATAAAAAGGGATACGACATCTTTGGGTATTGACTTCTCATCTTTTATTATATATCCCAATGTGGTCGCATTGGTCGCCAGACATTAATCCACATCAGTAAAAATAATTTTCACCGTGAAATGAAGAAAGAACGGTAAGTAATCGATAGATGATGACATGATGTTGGGGTTTGTGAGCAGGCGCTCGTTCTCTGGATCTTTCTGTTGGAAGTATTAACCTCTGTCAATTAGACCGAAAGGCCTATTAGAGTCCGACTAAGAGCCCCTATTAGCTGCCTTGATCAGGAGGCAAAAATCAGCCCATCTAAGGGCCCGGTCCTACACCTACAGCAGTATATAACCAAAGAGAACCTTGTTACCCTAATCGTGTGTTAATCACGAGTTGAGCCGCCAGGCTTAACCCAAACCCTAACCTACCGATCAGCTGGAAGGTGTGGAAGCCCAGTGCCGTGGTTCTACATCAACCTGAAGCCGTTCTTCTACCTCTACACCATCTGCAGCGCCAATTCATGGCGCATCTAAGTCCAGATAACGTTTAAGTCTCATCTGATTAATTAAGTTCTAGGTGTGATCTACTTCTGACTAGATGATCCTTTAAGTCTATGATCTATTAGTTCTAACATACAATCAAAACCCTAACCTACCGATCGATTAAGCTGCTGGAAGGTGTGAAAGTGTAACACCCTGCGTCCAAAACCGCTTACCGTCCGACCCCACGTGAGGCGAGCACACGCATGCACATAGCACCCCTCTTACACTTTCGTCCTCGCGTCATGTAAAAGGGTTAACCCGGAGGTGCTATACTTGAAACCAACAAGGGTTATATACTGACCCTCACCTACCTAAACAACCAATGTGGGACTATTCCCACAACTTCACTTCACTTCTGGGCCTCTTGGGCCGAAACCACAACTACTAGGCTACAAAAGGGCTGGCGTGTTACAGTCACTCCCCTTAAGGGCTGACGCCCCGGCAGCACACCGCGTACACGGCAAGCGGATACCCAAGAATCTCTCCTCGGTGCAACGGCCATGCATGCCCCCTCCACGAGCAACGACACGTATGCGCACGTGCAGCGAGAGTCGGCTCTGAATACCAAATCAGCTCTGAATACCAAATGTAACACCCTGCGTCTAAAACCGCTTACCGCCCAGCTCCCACGTGAAGCGAGCACGAGCATGCACATAGCACCCCTCTTACGCTTTCGTCCTTGCTTCGTGTAAAAGGGTTAACCCGGAGGTGCTATGCTTGGAACTAAAAAGGGTTAACCCGGAGGTGCTATGCTTAGAACTAACAAGGGTTATATGCTAACCCTCACCTACCTAAACAACCAATGTGGGACTATTCCTACAACTTCACTTCACTTCTAGGCCTCTTGGGCCAAAACCACAACTACTAGGCTACAAACGGGCTGGAGTGTTACAGAAAGCCCGGTGTCCTAGTTCTACATCAACCTGAAACCGTTCTACATCGAGTTCGTCATCATCTACTTATTCTGCATCAACTACAAGTGCTGATCTATGATGAATCTAAGTTCAGGTAATGTTTAAGTTTTATTTGATTAATTAAGTTTTAGGTATGATCCACTTTTGACTAGGTGATCTTTTAAGTTAATGATCCATTAGTCTTAACACTTTCCTCTTCCACCAAGTCCCCGTCCCAATCCCAGAATTCCTTGCCGCTCCCATGCTATACGCGTCCGTACGTTGCCGGCTTTCCGCCCCTGCCGATTGGCGCGCTGGCTCTGTTCCGTGCTCGAGGAGTCCGAGTGCTTCCCGCAATGCGCCGTGGCATGCTACAATCACGCAGCGGCAGTGCCAATGTGCCATCAAATTTTGCCTCAGCTACGCCGCTGCCTCGAGTGGTTTACAAGTTCAGGGTCTCGTGGATTGTCCTTCATCTGATTTGGATATGAATCTGCTCCTCCTGCCTTGGATATGAATCTGCTCCTCCTGCCCTTGCATACTTTGAATTTTAATCTGTTTGCCCAAATACATCACGGCCACACTGAAATCATACGAGTAAACCACGCATTTGTTGTCTTGCAGCCAATCAGCTTCACCTTGAGTCATGAATCAACTGTATAAAGAATTTTCGATTTTTATGGGATCTTTTTCTTCATATTCACTCTTTAATCATGAAGGGATTACAGTTAATTTAAACCATACATTAGTTTTGGATGTTTTCAGATGTGCATTCCTTAGCATATCAAATGGGAAATCTTTGAAGAATGGAAGAGAAACACAAAAGTAGCAACAAATTGATATATTTCAGTCAAAATTTTGATAACTTAGATCTACAGCTATTTGTGTTAATCTGTCTTATAGGTATTACCCTCTTAAGTGTCAAAAATCGCGCTAATTGGGTTGCTGAGGAGTACAGAGAGTGCTTCCCCAAGAAGCTCCACACGCTCATGCACCTGAAGGTGACATGTATTTGTATCTGCTTTTAAGAACTTATTTATCCAAAAATACAACTGATCCTTTTCTTCTTTCGAAGGATCTCGAAGGATCGCAAAACTTGTGAAAGAGTTTATTAGAGTTTAGATATCATAGCATAGGTCCAACACGCTCATGGTAGCAGTAATTTCAGTTGGTTGATAAGTTTCGTTCTTCTTCACTTGATTTTATTCAGAATATAATGTTATGTTAAGGACCCTCACAAAATTCAGACCAACACCTTTTTCCCTCAAGCGTGCAAGAGGACAGTATTGCCGTCAAATTTAGGCCTCTCACTGTTCTTTAGGCCAAAATGAGATAGTGCTTATATTTTTCCTGTGATATTTTGGATACTATATAACCTTGTCATGGAAGACTAAAACCAGTTCCCTAGCTACAATATTTTATCTTCGTTCCTGAGCAGAGGAGAAATGGAAATAATAAACAGCTTAAAGAATAATTCAAGGAAAAATCCAACACAACAAGCAATTGTTCATCCACGATGACACAGTGACCAACAACCTGAAACAGCTGGTGGTATTGGATCTTACAAAGTAAACTCTTTCTAGTTTTATCAATTTTGTTTAGTCCTTTTCTGGTGGCAAAAGGTTTTATTACCTTTATCAAGAAAATAAAAATAATTGCCATTATTATGACAAATGTAATTTTCCAAATAGAAGCAAACGCTACTGAACAACTCTGAAAAAAACAAAGAGCTTGCATTTTGGATACAGTGAGCAGTTCTAACCTGCAGGCATCTTTTCCTTTTTGAGTTTCTCTTAACAGTAATATGAAAAAAAAAGGAGAAAAGAGGTTTACTATAGGATACCTCTTTGTTTTCTCTAACATGTTTTATCATCTCATGCCTAGGTGAACGAATCAATTAGACCGATCACCGTTACATCCAAAATCATGCCTGCTGAACCAAAGTGCCCGCAAAACTAATAAATAGCTCAAACAAGCATAAGGCGCGCTAACTGCGCGCCAACTTTCTAGTTATTCCTTCTATTTAAACACGCTGATCAAAGACTGCTACCATAGAAGCTCCGAGATTAATACAATCTTCCTATTATCTAAAAACAAAATAGAATCGATCTCCGCTAAGGTTACATGTTAGAATAATTGACAGGTATCCCGTATGTAATCCTCGTGCCATTTCCGAAGCTGAACTACGGTAAAACTATACTGATTCGGACCGCATTTCAGATAATTAAGATACTTGTGTACGGAACAAGTAAAAATTTTATACTATCAGTTGAGACTAATCACGTCACAGAAGAGATTCAACCACTGATGTTATAGCCTTGGCTCCTCCTCGCTCAAGCAAAGCGATGGCAAGGTCACCCTCGTGCCATTTCCGAAGCCCAGATGCCATTTTTTGCAACGTCTCGAGTTTCACTTCAGGAATCCATGTCGGCACAAAGTCGACCAGCAAGCCAACAAAACAGATAACGTAGGCCCTCCATGTGACCTCGCCGCATCCCAGAACAATGTTACCCCCCATAACCCTGGCCATGAAGTCCAAGTGCCTATCAACAACCCGCTGCCTTTTTGATGTGTATATTGAAGTGAAAGCTGGCGATGTTTCTCCAACCCCCCAGATGGTGGCACCTGACAAAAGGAGCACGTACGCTAATGCAAATCCTTCGAACATGCTGCAGACTTGACCAGCAGAACCAAGCTTCTCTTCTCCAGCTGAAAGCAGTAAAGTGGGGAGAATTTGCTCATACAGTTGACGGATCAACTCCACCCCACCAGTAAGACAAATCATAGTTGATGCAAGAGCTGCTATTTGCTCTACTGACGATGAGGCTGATGATAGTGACCTGAAGTCGGATCTTAAACGAGTAAGTCTGTCAGAATTACAATCATTTGCTAGCACACGGGCTCTTTCGATGAGCACCTTCAAAATCTCTTCGCAAACAAAATTGTTGTCTGGAAAAGACTGACAAGATCTGATGTAAAGAAATCCGGGAGATACAGAAAGCCTAGGAGCTCTTCCATGAATAGTCTGACCTAGCAGATTAGTGACTCCTTTGTTCATTGTGAAGCATGAGAACCCATCACCCGAACCAAGGAAAGATGAAAAGCAACTCCTGATCAGTTGAGCTACCGCGGTGTTATCTCGAGTGAAAGGGGACTGTGAACATGACAGGATGATAAAGTCATGCCACCGCCGTACTTTCTGGGACCACAATGCACCTATAATTGGCATGCTTGGCCATGAACTAGACGTTGCACAAATTTCCACTCCTTGGCCGATGATTCCATGTACGTGACTGAATTCCTCCATCTTAACTGTAATTGTCAAGCTAATTAAAGCTGCTATTGGTAATGGGAGCATCGGCATCACTGAACCTGTCAAGGTATCAAATAACTGACTGAGAGTTCATTACAACTGTCTCATCCAAAATTATAGTGTACCTTGACTACTGAAAACTATAGACATCTAAGACTGGTGTAGAAAGAAATAAAGTGATAATAACAATAAGCGATCGAAACAATTTGCATAAAGAGGCATTGACATACGGTGTTGTGCGGAGATGCTGACATGAACGCCAGCGGATGCAAGAACCTCTGTTACTTCTGATTCAACTGCTGGGAGAGTTGCAGCCGGACTTGGCCAGTCTGATCCATTCAACATGACTGGCTTCCATATTCCACGAGTAATTTCCGCTGAGAAGTAGCTCACAATAGCAGCAAGTGAAGCAGGCAAGAAATCCGCAAGTTCCCTTAGACCTGCAATCAAGTATGATGGTATGTACTGGTAAATAGCACGGACCGTCGAGTGGAACTTGAAAGAGGAAGTTTTACATTTAATGTAGTAAAAAACTTGCAGAGAGCAGGCAGGTGCATGGATACGTGAATAGAGGGAAAGCATTCAATGGCAAGATGGTCTTTTCAGCCTTAATATATCAAAAAACCTTGCAATGCTTTTCAAATAAGTATAATACTAGTCAGAGTAGTCAGAGATTAACCTGTAACCAAATCGCGGGATGATAGTTTCCCATGAGCACATGCTGTTAACACAGCCTCGAGTACAAAAGGTACAGCTTCAAGAACTTCCCATGCAGGAACATGTGGCCACTGGCAGATATCTTCCTGCACGGTAGGTGAACTACTCATACTGGAATTTGATGTTGATTGGGGATTTAGAGACAAGCCAGTGCCACCACCTTTTGACATTTTACGGCATATAATCTTGAGCATCATGTTTGCAACATGGAGAACACTGGTCCCGTTGCAGGCAGTAGAAAGGGTAGAGGCTATGCAAGCCTGATTCTGGAGGTACCATGCCCTTAGCTTTGGGAATGAGTCAATGTATACAGGCTTTTGAAACGATGGATCTAAAAGAAATATGTCTGTTGCACTAATTGTAGACAGAGTTTTCAATGCGGAACTACTGTTACGTAACAATAAGAGAAAATCCAAACGAAGACCTGACCAAACTGAGACTCCACGTCTGGATAAATCATTCTCAACAGGGGGTCTAAGAAATTTCCACAATCGAAGCAGAGACAGGAAAGCACATGAGAATACGGAGTAAACGGAAGCCTCTTCAAGATTGCAACTCCTATGATTAGATGGGGGAAAGGATCCAAAAATCTCACACAGTGGCATTAACATGGCAGCTACTTCTGGAACCTGAAAAATGAAATCTCATAAGGGAGTGGTACAATAAGCAGATAATAGGCCATATATCCTATATTTTACCTAAGAATGTAAAACAGCTACGATGCAGTACTAGGGATTTCTTTCAACAGTGTAACAGTTGGCCTAAAAATCCTATGCTGTGATAATGTACTAACTTAAAACTTCCAACAGAAAGAAAAATTTTCAAAAATACTGATTTGCAAGTCATATGTTGTACCCTATGATGATTAATGTAATACACATACTATTGGTAGATATGATACATATGCAAACACATATACAACTATATGTAATGAGCATATACTATAATAAGCAAATAGTAACTAGTTGGTGAATTTTCTCAATCCTTAAGTTCTCTTTGACCATGTACAGGTTTTGTACAGCCTGCTTTCAACTTTTTTAAAGTATTAGTAATAAAATTGAGCAGGTACTTCCCCTGCTGACTCACCCTAAAAGAAGTTGGTGACAGGGAACTGGACCTTTAACACGCATACAAATTATTCAACATGTTGTAAAGCTTCAAAAATCCAACAAAGAAACTCATGGGTTCCTCGTGAGCTTTGCTATAACTTGAAGATAATGTGAACTTACGCCAGCTGAAGCATAATTAAATTTTTATTCCAATTAACTTTACTGGAAAGGGAAACGAGTTGAGCATAATCGAGCTGAAGCATAGTCAACGATTATTCTTAATCAACTTCTTTTCGGATCAAATACAACATTAATTGGAACAATTTCAAAAAAGGATTTATGTAGCCAAATGGGCAAACCCAAAACGCTATTATAGTCACGACATGATGCCAATAGTGCATACGCCAAGCCAGCATGCTTCAACGAGCCTTGTTGGGCAGCACAGCATTATTCAAAGAGTTGTGCCTGAGCCAATGCGTTGGCATGGTGAGCTCTCTCGTTGTGATACATATTCAAGGTGGACCAGCACAGCTTGTCAGGGCACAACACAATTTCAATAGCTTTCTCATTATTTTCTAATGTTTTTATATTTTTTTGAATTTATAGTATTTTCTCATTGGTTTCTATTTTTCCTACTTCCTCAATTCAGAAATGTAAGAATTTTTGGGTTCGATCAAAGTCAAAGTTTCAACTTTCATCAAAAGTATACATAAAGATAAATTATTTAAATAGAAGAATCATATATTACGATAGTTAGTTTGACATCGAGCCTAGTAACATCAATTTTATATTGCCAATCGTAATGAAATTTGGAAATGTTTGACAGATAAGCTTATATTTTTAGACCGAGAGTCATTTTACTTGATTTATTTTGAATTTTTCATGCTAAATGGGCTTCAAAATCTTAATGGTCGCCCATTGAGTTTGTCATTAACATGTGTCAGCACAGCATGACATGACCGTGCTGTCATGTTTGGGCCGACTGCACGGCCTGATGGCTACACTGTGCCTCGGTGTGCTGTTCTTGATGGGTCATGCTGGAATCATGCAAGGTCTGGATTGGGTCGTATGGCCCATCTGGCAAGATATAATATGTAGTACACAAATCAACCTGCAAATATCAACTTCAAATCCATCTTTGATATCGAGATTCAAAAGACACAAGGGGTACTGTCATTATATGACGAACAGTGCTGAATTGACTGTTTGTTTATTTACTTCTCGATATTGAGGATAAATCCGAAATTGTACTTTGGCAGGTTGATCAACTTTGTGTGTACTATATTAGAGATTTTTTACAAATTTCGGGAACAGTGTAACACGTGGAACTTACTAATGGGACATCAGAAGTCATGTTATAAGAACCCAATCATGCACATGATTATGACAAAAAATAGAGCCAAACTAGATTTGCACAGTGTTCTTACCAGGCCATACATCGAGAAAACATGAACAGCATCAACAGAAGAAATCCCTGATATGAGTTCATATAGCATAGGCATATGCTGTATATATCTCCCATCTGATCCAGAATCTAAGGGGAGGAATATGGATAACAACTTGAGCACCATTTGAACAACATGTTCCTACAAAGTAAAAATAGTTGCATGGAAAAATGTTAGATAGATAGTGACAGTAACTAATATGACATGGCGCGGTTCAGACTACCCATAGTACGTAGAAGATTGTAAAAAGACGTACAACTTTTCCTCTTTGCTGCAAGATGCTTCTTTTAAATTACCTGAATGTTCCAGCCACGAAGAAGCGACGCCCCACACAGAATCTTTGAAACTGCCAATTTTTCCTCCGCTGACCCAAGTACTGCAAAAGAGTACAATTTCTCCAACTCGGCTACACTAAAACAAATAACACAACGAATTAAGCCACTGAATAGACATGACACAAATAAGAACACTACAATAAGTACATCTAATTATTCACCTTGATGCAGGTGTAATCATAAGCACATCCTTAAGGTCCATAAGTGGAGATCCTTCTATTAACATTGACCATGAGGATTCTTTCACTGGAGAGGAATCTTTAACTGGAACCACATACCCAGGCCAAAAATAAGCAGATGTATCAATTAACTTTCTCGTGATACAGGCTTCCACTATAAGGTGTAGCATATTTCCAACTACAATTTGACGCATAACCATATGATCAAATCCACTGTTACGAAAAGAACAGAATCACAAGATACTAAGCATTCAGATTCTATAAGATATAACCTGCTTTGATAGATGAACTATCTTTGGAAGAATTATACATGTTATCGTTCCCAGGCTTGATATTAGATAGAACAAGTGCTGCTTTTCTAGCAGCAGCATTGGCCAAATGTACAGTTGCCGGAGGAGGTAAAAGGAGACTATAAAATTGCCCCAGAACCTGAAGTGAAGACAGTAATTCTCCTCTTATTATAGAGCCCATTCTCCCTTCCAGTTTGTCAGCTTCTTCCTTCAGAATATTTGTAATTGACAAGGGAATAATAGCTAATAACATGCACAATCGTGAATCAAGACGAGGATATGGTCCTTCCGGAGTGTCTGAGCCCTAGTAAACAATTTTTAGCGTAAATTAAATATCAATATCCGGTATACATATTAGATGAAAAATCATTTAAAAGAAAATATTATATTCTTTTTCTTATTTTTAGAAAACAAAAGGATCACCCGTTGTACAAGTCGCAAAGCTGAAATCCATAAAGCTTGAAAAGTTTCTTGCCATGTTGCGTGATTTAACACTTGAAGTGTTTTTGAGATTTCTGCCAACCAATGGTTCATGTTTAGAAAAGTTGTGCAGGACTGAACTTGGAAACACAAAAATTACCAGTGATATAGGGTAATGTACCTGTCAAAATTTCGATTGATGAAATGGCATGAAGTTGCCTTCCATCCATTGCATACTCCATGAACATGTCAAACTGAATCCAATAAGAACCCTTTCCAGGTCCAAAAATACTACTGCATGTAGCTGAACTGCAATGATGTGAACTAACAAAACCTCCCAATAGGTGACTGCTGCCTAATTGATATCCTGGGCTTATAATTTTCTGTATATTATTGGCCAAGCAATCTGTGACACTGCTTGCAGGTACAATAATCTTCGATTTAAGGGCACCCATATGATGAAGTCTCTGAAGTAGATTATTGAAATATCCAGGTCTATCCTACCACATCCAAAAAGGAAAGGAATGTTTCATCAGTTTAAGATAGAAAGTACGTGGAACATTTGAATAATATTCAAGTGGCAAAAAAAGAAAAACAAATCTAAAATTCACTGCCTAGATGACAAATGTGAGTATTTGTTACACCTTCTCGACAACATAGAATTTCAAAGTCTACCTATACCAAAGATCTACACAATTATGTGCATTGTCACATTCTAGGAGAAAAAACCCATCAGCTTGAATCTTTACTACAAAACCGGATTTTAAGGAAGATTGTATGCGGCAAATAGCCAAACATTAATAGATGACATCGTAAGTTGAAAATCAACATTTGAATGTTCCATATGCTGATGAGTGATGAGAAGCTTGAAGCAACATCCCAGATCCTGTCCCTACCGAAAAACATGACAAAATGATCATTGTGACAAATGTACTCTCAACGATACCCACATCTGGAATCAAATCCAGGTCATGGCAGGGACACCTTATTGTCTTTACAGTCATGATTTCGCAGGTGGTGCTGTTACTATATGATGATATAATAAGATAATCAAATTTCATTTCCATCCTGAACCCAAGCTTGTTAAGTGACAGATGTAGAAAATCGAAGAAGGTACTGTGAAGCAAACAAATAACATACGGTACTGCATTGTTGAGTAGTAGGCAGATATATTAAAAAAATAAAACGAAGCAGGCAGCTGAAATTAAATTAAAACAATGCGAACAATCAATAATTGCAAAGCTGTAAACAGTAAAGATACAAAGATGGTGCGGCGTACATGTTACGATAGACAAGGCGGAGAAAGACTTGGGCCATTTTGTTAGCAGTGATCCTTTCAACAATCTCAATAGACAATAATATATTCTTTCTCCTTAGACGCTCACGGTGCTCATCTCCCATGTCAACTGAGCATCCATTGGCATCAGAATCCATATTTCTACTATATGTATCGTCGTATTCACCAACAGAAATAGTGGGCAATCCACAGTCTTCGAGAATGCAGTCAATCAATATGTTGATAAGACTAAATATAAACAGAATAACAGCATGTCCAAAATCCATTTGTTGAACGCCGTATCTCTGCGAAAGCTGCATAGCATCATCGATTGATTTAGCTAATCTGCACACAGTAAATACAAAGTGTCACCACCGTTCAAGAGGATTACGTCTGAGTATATGACAGATTGTTCACGGAACAAAACATTTCAGAACTCCTGTTACTCCTTGAACTGGTTCAGTAACTAGGACAGCATTATACCAGATCCCACTTGAATCGGCTGCCAATCAATATAAAGTACAACAAAATGAAATGAATGTATGAGTAAGCGGCGCTTACATGGCTTTCTTCTCCACACCCTCCGGGTAAACAGGCGCGACGGCGTACCGGCCGAGCAGCTCCAGGTAAAGCCTGAACGCCTGCGGCTGCCCCCGCCGGTTCGGCCCCCCCCCGCAAATAAACCGCGAAGCAACCCAACACGCGGCAATCAGCATCTCCAGAACCAAAACCGAATTGATTAACGGAAAAGGAAGGGGAAGAGGAGGCGAAGGTCGAATCACTGGCGCACCTCGCGGTGAGGAGGGCGAGCGTGTGGAGCGGGCACACCAGGCGGGACGCCATGGCCTGGTCCAGGAGCTTCCACATGGCGCCCGTGTTGTGAGCGAAGCACAGGTTCGCCACCAGCGCCGGCGCGAGCGCGAGGCCGCCCGAGGCGGACGCCCCGCGGGCGCAGCGAGCGGCCTCGGCGGCCT
>LAPY01000866.1:148392-161501 GCA_000970635.1 Eragrostis tef
AGGGGAGCAAGCACTACCCACGCGCGGCGCTGGCGGCAGCGGGAGCAGGCATCAGTCACACAACGTTGGGGATGCAACGGATCCAGTGAGGCTGCCACCAGCGGAGCTACAACCCGTCAGGCAACACGCCGCAGTTCTGCCGGTTCCACCCTTCCTTCTTCGTCTGCAGATGCCATGACGACCCGAAGAGGTACCAATTCCCTTCATCCTCTCCTTTCGCTTATTCTTTGCACAAACAAATAGAATCAAACCTACTCCTTTCTTTTAATTGAATTTAAAGGTACCACGAGCTCGGCGATGGCGTCCAGCCTTATGCCGCAAAGTTCAACACCTGTTGTGGCGCCGAGGACCCCGACGCCCACTAGATGTACTACTGAGTTTGAACCCATCACCATGTATGTACTGTCAGTTTGTGCAAATAAAGTTCTAAAACTCGTGCTTGCCTTGAATCAATAGTAATCAAATAATAAACTTCAAATTGGAATCAAATAATGATTGGTTGCATTCAGACTTCAGAGTATGGTAGAATCTCTACATCATCAGCACTGCAGCAACGTAATTAGTGTATTGATCTTGTCCTGTATGAACTGAAAGCATCTACAAATTTGATATATAGATCTTACTTTAACCTTGTTGGCTAAGTGTTTCGTGAATGATTAAATATAATTATATCTAGCTATCTTGTATATAGAAAAAATAAAATAGACGTGTTTACTTGGCATCTGAACTTTTGTACACCAAACTTCAGAACTGAAAGACAGATATATACTAGCACATTCTGATAGAGGCTGGTGCAACGTGTCGCGGCTTTTCCCTGCGGCATCTCGGCAGCATCGATCTGTTTTTCTGTTTCATTGCCAAATTGATTTATTCAGATGCCCTAGAACTGCCGCGCTCCGCCGGCAAGCCTATTAAGCTCCTAGGATGCCTGATGCTGGTCATCGGATCATTGGGCCTCATGTTCTGTTCACTCTCAGGTAGTCATCGGTGCTTTCAGGATGCGTATAGCCACTAATTGGGTGCATGGTCAATTGGTCATTGTCTTCAGAACCTTGCGCTATAAAATTCTGGCCTCAACCATATACCGAGTTTTTTTGCTTGAAAGGTGTGTATCATATTTGTGTTGCACGATACATATTGTGTACTTTTAACTTGGAAGCGTGGTATGCCTGAAACTTGAGGGACTAATCATCTACTTTGCCGGGTGATGTCCTCTTTCTGCACATGAGCAACGATCGTGCTTAGTCCTGCTTAGTCCTGCTTAGCCATGACACCTGAATTAGTCTTGCACTGGAGAAACCGTTGTTTTTAATCTCGACGTAAGTCCTGCTTAACCATGACACCTGAATTGGTAGCTGAATTTACTACATTATAATTATGATCATAAAATTCACAGAGTCGTGAAGTTCCTATTGTTCACCGTGTGATTAGAATTTTTATTATGGAACTTATTGGGCATAGATATCAGGATCTGCTATATGTTTCTAATTGCCTCCATCAAGTGAAAGGCTGCTCCCAACAAACAAATATTAATCTGCTGTTTTGAAAGATGGAAAACAAGTACTAGATATTGGATAGAGTTGCTAGCATTTTTATTTGTTGAGCCTAAATAAAACTGTCCTTTGAAATGCTCTCAAGGCATCTTTTAAAGGAATATCTTCAAGAGCAACAAAAAGTAATGGTTACTGGATAAACTTTGATAACTTGATTTTATTCTCAGCCATGCATAGCTATTCTGACGGTGGTCATCGGATCATTGGGCCTCATGTTCTGTTCACTGTCAGGTAGTCATCGGTGCTTTCAGGATGCGTATAGCCACTAATTGGGTGCATGGTCATTGTCTTCAAAACCTTGCGCTATAAAATTCTGGCATCAACCATATACCGAGTTTTTTGCTTAAAAGGTTTGTACCATCTTTGTGTTGCATGATACATATTGTGTACTTTTAACTTGGAAGTCTGGTATGCCTGAAACTTGAATGACTAATCATCTACTTTGCAGGGTGATGTCCTCTTTTTCTGCACATGAGCAACGATCCAATCCGCACTGGAGAAACCATTGTTTTTAATGTGGACGTAAGTCCTGCTTAGCCATGACACCTGGATTGGTAGCTGAATCATGAATCTATCATTTTGCTCTTTACTACATTGTAGTTATGACCATAAAATTCACAGAGTCGTGAAGTTCCTATTGTTCACCGTGTGATTAGAATTTTTATTATGGAACTTATTGGGCATAGATATCAGGATCTGCTATATGTTTCTAATTGCCTCCATCAAGTGAAAGGCTGCTCCCAACAAACAAATATTAATCTGCTGTTTTGAAAGATGGAAAATAAGTACTAGATATTGGATAGAGTTGCTAGCATTTTTATTTGTTGAGCCTAAATAAAACTGTCGTTTGAAATGCTCTCAAGGCATCTTTTAAAAGAATATCTTCAAGAGCGACAAAAAGTAATGGTTACTGGATAAACTTTGATAACTTGATTTTATTCTCAGTCATGCATAGCTATTGTTTATATATATACTACTTTTCCATCAACATGCTTCATTATTAACCTGTTAGTTTATGCATCTGACAATTTCAGCACGTGTAAGTGCAGAACAACCTCGATTAAGTAAGAGCACATGCTTCACAAATTTCTCTTAAGTTTTTGTAGTTTGCATTTTCTTAGTCCTATATATATACCTTTGAGCTATTAAATTTCTTTTTGGTTTTCATTGAACATTGCAATTTACCAATGTTCTTGGGCTCAACTACATCGTACTTGAATTCTTTTCAGGTAGTATATAAGAAGGGTCTGATTTTTTTAGGAATTTGATGATTTAAATCGAAAAGTAATCACGTGCTCAGTACAGCATGGGTATGCCTGCTTAAAGGTTCATTGTACTAAGTAGTGTTTTCATGAAAATGATGATTGATTGTCATTCTTTTATCTAGAGTATCTCTAAGTTTTTCGACTTGAAGAACCACTACTTTCTATATTCAATACCAGATGAAAATCTGATGCAGCTGTTGAGGATGGCACAGGTGCAGTTGTCATAACCTCGGTCATTTATTTAAAATTAATTTCATTTATACATATTGATCTGCTTCCATCGTTCAAGTGGGATTTTGTACACCAATATATACACTTATGCTGGATGGCTCCCTCAATCTGGTACAGGCTTTACTATATATGCACTGGCTCGGAACATAATATGGATACAATATTAACAATAATTGTGAATCATACTTTGGAATATCTCTTTTGGTTTCGTGGAACTATTTCCAGGAACTTTCTTGACATAAATATCATCTGCAATGACTACAATTGCATCAAGCTGAGCAAGATTATGACCGGGCTGTGCATCGCCAAAATTGCTACTAATGATCCTGCCCTCACTGTAGCCCCAGAATTGGTTACACCGGTTACACCAACCAGTCCTGGAATGCCATTTCACAAGCTCTGGAGGATGTCGCAGTGCTGTTCTACGATGAGGACATGAACGAGATATACACTGGCAATAAACATGGGTTCATGGTTGGTGCATGTGTGGTCTAATTAACTAGATAGTAGCCATGAATACACGTGTCACCATTTTGATTCAATGTGATATTGGGTTAACTTCACAGCATTATGTATCATCCCTAGCTAGGCGCTTACCTTATCTTTTGATTTCGCAATAGAATGTCTGTCCAAACACTTGGAACATCAGTAGCTTTGGAGAAATCATCATTGAATTGTGTATGATTGATGTCAATAGCTTTTGTTTTCAGTTGAGTATTACTGGAACTCTAACTGTACCAAATGCCCCTTCTCTCCATGTGTCATGTCGTTATTTGATATTAGCTTATCAAAAATTCTTGGCTCTTTTTAAATGAATGAAATTATCACTGCACCATGGCATGTGACCAAAACGATTGATGCAAGGAACATGCTTTTTTGAAAATTGTCGTTTTTTTTTGCTTGTAGTGATGAGCATTGCTTATGTTCTCTATCTTGGGCTAAGCCTTCAGGCCTTGGGTATGGATAGGTGTGGCTACAAGTAGGGGTGAAAAAGGGACGGATAATATCCGTCCGACCGACTGCCGAATTCGAAAAAAATTAATATGGGCAAATACATGATGTATCAATAATTATTCGACACTATCCGTGTCCGAATTAGAGTCCAAAAAATATTTGCGGGATAGGATACGGGACGAGTGATATCCGTTCCGAATCCGAGATCATGTGATCTGAGTAAGTTAATAATAATTATACACCTAATAATATGGTATAAAATCGGTAGATTAACATAAATAAGAGTCCATTGGCTCTTTATCACGTATATTGATGGTTAATATGTCCTTCTTTACTCTAATTGTTTCTCCAACCATTGATTTTTCATCCTTTCAAACTTCATGATAATACCCGTGTTCGACTCTGAATCCGAACTAAAAATATAGGACAAGGTATGGATGCAAAAATAATTATCCGGGACTATCTGCTCCGACTCCGGACCCGAGTAAAAATTATATGATAGGATACGGGATGAACACTATCCGCCCGTATTCAATCCGTTTTCACCCCTAGCTACAAGCAAAACTGCATCCAGTCAAAACAATGTTTAAAACAAATATAATATTGTTGTGTGGATAACATTAACAAGTTTGTTAAAACAATATTGAAGGTTTGTTTTCAGCTAGCCCATGGCAACGCATGGGCTTTTTTGCTAGTATCTTTATATACTCTTTATTATTTTCCTTGTGACTCGTCCTGTGTGGGTCACGCGTCCCCTCCTATCGTAAAGGTTTCGGTTTCCATGGTTTCCTTGGTGCAGAGGAAAAATCCCTACCGAACACGCTAACGCAGTCATAGCGCAGCCGCCTGGGATTCTTCCATAGTGAGAAACCCTCTCGTGCGAGGCCTCCACCACCGATCCTCGCTCGCGCCATCTGCCACCAAGCCTCGCCAGTCCCAAGATTGCCTCGCGCCACTATCGCACCTTCTCCTTGTCGAAGAAGAACCAGTCCATGTAGCAAGCCGCGTCGTCGCGATCGCAATCTCGACGCCATCAATTGTGGTCTCGAATCCATCAACAGCTCGATCGCATCTCAATGAAAACCTCCGAGCGCCGCCTGTCGTCCACGCTCACGGCAAACATGCCTGTGTTCTGTCCGCCGTCAATGCCGCCGCGCGACTATGCCCCCCTCCATCACGTTATTGCTTGTGATTTGCGAACGAACAGATCGCCATCCTGTCTGCCTATCATCCTGCGTCGTCGTGAGTTGCCAGGCTGAGAATATGAGACAGGACTGGCCAAGCTGCGGCGAGAGTTTCTTCCCCGGCGCCATGTTTCAACACTGCAAAACTTGTTCAACACTCAACGCCCACGTTCCCACGTATTCATTTGCTCATTTGCGTTCATGGTTTCAGGCTTTCAGCAATAAGAAAACATTACATGTTTTTCAGCACGATCCGCAGGGGAGCAAGGAAAAGTCGAGAAAATTTGGTGCCGTGATGATCAGGCAAGTCACCCATTAGCAAGTTACCTGCATTTTAGTTGTAATTTGGAGTCTGAGTTATTTGCATGGCATACCTCTTTATTTGGTTGCAAGCTCACTGTGATCCATCTAATGTGTTGTCTTTATTCGTTACTTGCCTGAGTCCTTCTGTTGTATTGACATTCTGCGAAATTCGTTCCTTGCTGCCTCAATCAGGTCAACCAAGTTCCTAATTAAATCATGGTCTTTGTTAAGCAGCCATCATTAATTATAGATATATGATGATTTAACTAGGATCACTATGTTTTAACTAGAACAGCTTGATCCATCTATCGCTGTGATCCATCTTTAGCACTGCAAAACACAATCATCTAGAGGATCACTATATTTTAACTAGAACAGCTTGAATGATATTTAAGCCCAGATATTTTTTTTCAACAACCCATTACTTAAGCCCACATATCTATCATACATAACCCACAGAAGTCCAGAACCATGAACCAGCCGATCGCTACCCTTCTTCAACTTCTGGCTCTGCCGCACACATCCACCATAGCCCTCTAAGCTCATGCTTCAATGCAGCACCACAAAGGCACACGGCACTTTTCTTTTGTAGACCGTGCGGAGCACGTTTTTCATTAAAAAAAAGAAGAAGTTGTTACAACGTGGTCAGGGCGAAGTCCCCTAAGAGACTAAGCAAAAGCCAGCCACGAAGTTAAGTTACACAGATAAGCTAAAACCAAAAGGCAAAAGCTAACGACTACCGTCTACACTAACTAGTACATGAAGGCGTAAACAAACTCTCTAGCCACTCAACTAAACATGATGAGGGAAAACTAAATCCCATGACTTGATGAAGCCCGCAGCTCCCCAGACCGCAGCTTCGTCGATGATCTCCTGAGCCAAGGCAACGGTTGAAGGGCTTGGAATTTGAAAATGCGCTTGTTTATGTCCTTTCAAAGCCTCCATGCGACCCAAATGATGAAAGTGTCTAAACCTTGGCTTCTTGTCATCAATATCCTCTTTTGCGACCGCAGCCACCAATCCACAAAAGGCGGTTCATGAAGTGACGGGGAGATATGTTGAAGCCAGGGCATAAGAGCTCAGGTACTCTTTAGCGCGGCCCAAGCCGACAAACAACAAAAGCGACAAGGTTAAGTGAAACAGGTTGGAAAACCCAAACAAGGTTCTTTGTAAGTCACGGCTTCGGGTGGGATGAATCCTCAACAGAGACCCCTTGATCACCCCCACCGCTCGTTACTTAGAACAACAAAGATTAGGAGAGTCCACTGCTAGCACAGAAATCGACAACAACACAAGGGAGAGAAGGGAGAGAGTAGGCGAGCCAAGTACTTCGTTTCAGCCAACGGAGAGGTGCTCTGGGCATCACAACTAAGAGAGGAGCAATGGTTGAGACGATTCCAACAGCGACCACGACAAGGCGATACTGGCCACGACAAAGCGACGACGACCACGAGTTCCGCGCACAGGCAGCGGCGACGACGACCAAAGCAACGACGACCACCACGAGTTCCGCGCACACGCGGCGGCGACCACGACCAATGCGACAGCGACCACGACTCAACGACAACGACGACCATGAGTTCCGCATCCATGCGACGGCGACTACGACCAAGCGACAACAACCAAGCGACAACGACCACGACCAAGCGACGATGACCACGAATTCCACATCCCGGCTGGCAACCATGACCAAACGACAGCGACCACGGCCACGGATTACGCGTTCAGGCGGTGGCGACCACCACGACCAAGCGATAGCGACCAAGACCAAATGACGACGACCACGAGTTCCGAACCCAGACGGTGACGACCACGACCAAGCGATCACGACTCAGCAACGATGACCATGAATTCCGCATACAGGAGACTGGGACCAAGCGATAGCGACCACCACCACAATTCCAGCAGTGTCGGCGACCACAGCCAGACGACGACGACCATGACCCTGCAGACCAACCACGACGTTGCATACCACGTCCATACAACGGCGACTACGACCGTGTGTTCCACGTCCACGAGGCGGCGACCATGACCACATGTTTCGTGTCCAAATAACAATGATGGTCACGTGTTCCGCGTCCATACTGCGGT
Organism: Eragrostis tef; assembly: GCA_000970635.1. NCBI lineage: Eukaryota > Viridiplantae > Streptophyta > Magnoliopsida > Poales > Poaceae > Eragrostis > Eragrostis tef. The sequence goes on from LAPY01000866.1 coordinate 155,974, forward strand.
GATAGAGACCATGACCAAGTGAATGCGATCACGTATTCCACGCCCAGACTGCTGTGACCATGACCACAACAACGGTCAAGTGTTCACCGTCCAGACGACGACGACGGCGACCACGATCATGTGTATGTCTAGACGACCACGACCTTGTGTTCCGCATCCAAGCGGTGACCACGACCATGCGTGTCGCGTCCAGACGATGATGGTGATGACCACGACTAAGCGACCACGCCCAATAGTTCCACATCAAAACGGCGATGACCACGACTAGGCGACAATGACCACTACCAAGCGACCAAGCGACCACGACCAGGCAACACGACCACAACCATGCAACCAAACGATAATGACCATGCGACCATGACCAAGCGACAGCGACCACGATCACGCGACCACAACCAAGGTCCCCGTCATTGCACTAAGGAAGAAGGCGTGGTCCACATCAGCAGCGTTATCGCTGAATTCGACCTCAGATTATCGGGATGGCGACCACGATGCGAGGTACCTCGAGCTGTCGTCGGGACGTCGAGGCTGGCCGTGGCGTCGTCGAGGAGGGGCTGCCGCCGTCAAATCTTGCTCCGTCGAGGCATCGTCGAGGAAGAAGCACCAACGCCAGATCCAGACCACATGTTCCGCATCCAGACGGTGGCAGTGGCGACCATGACCACGACCACGACCAACCTAGTGACCACGTGTTCGTGTCCAAACAATGACATTGGCGACCACGACCAAGCGACCACGACCAAAGGACGACCATCACCATGGAGCATCTCAAACGCACCAATGAGACCAAAGACGACCGTCAGCAACGCTGCAGCCAGCCACGGACCAAGCAATCTCATGCGACCAAGCGACCATGAAATCAAGGTGATAGCCAGCGACCAAACCAAAGTGCTATCCAACCACCAGACACCATAATGCGACCATGTCTGTGTGTGCTAGCCCAAAGCCAATGGAGAATCGAGCCCTCTCTAATATCCGAAGAACAACAGCAGCAAAAGAGAAAACAAAGCAGCAAAATCACCACACGAATGAGTTAATTGGCCAGCCAACCCGCAGATCAGCATTCCTTACATACACAATGAGAGCAAAGAGCACAACACGGCTAAGAGCAGGGGGAGGGGGGGGGGGCGCACGTATACCCGGCCAACAAGTAAAAATTGACCAATCGGCAAGTGAATAAGCAAGGCATTGCAATGTTTGTAACGTAACCAGCCAGAAAGAAACTATGCCCGTGTGGATTTTGTGACCACGCGACCACGAAGCAAGGTATTGCAATGTTTGGAATGTATCCAGCCACAATCGAACTACTCTCGTGTGGATTTTGCGACCACGCGACCACAAACTGCCGGCCAAAAGCCACCATGCAACCATGCCTGGTGTCTGGACGAGGTTTTGTGCTTATTAGAGTGCTCGAGCGACAAGGTACTTGGCCAACAACGTCTTCCAATGCTGGTTCGGCACCGGCGAGGAAGCAAATCGTCCGGCGACCACAACTAGAACACGTCATGAAAAAACGACAGAGGAAAGTTCAAGACTCGCGACGGACGAGCTTTAATCAGCCGCCAACAAGCGAATCAGCGTAGCATCCATCCATAGAGCGACCAAAACTTGTGACCACGACCGGAGGGGATCTTGGCCATCCCTTCAACCGCCAAGTCTCCCAGCACCACCACTTACAGCCGGACCTCGTGGCAGCGCATCTCACCACCTTCACCATGTGCGACCTTACTACCAGTGACAAGTCCACAGTACGACCCACTGCCTCGTGGTCCGTAGCTAGGGAGGTCCTCCTCGAGGCCCTTCGTGCACATGAGGCCAAGCTGTTTATGTGGGATTTGCCACCACGACCAGAGAAGGACGACCATGGAGGACCTTAGACGCCTTCAACGACCTTTGCGTGAAACCATCACGCACCAATGAGCTGCCTGACCAAAAGGCAGCTAGATCAGCGAGGCGAGGACCATCAGCAGCGCTAAAGCCAGCCACAGGCGAGCAACCTCATGCGACCAAGCGACCATGCAATCAAGGTTGCATTGCATTGCCTGCCCGTGTTCTTTGACTCTCAGCAAGAAACTTCAGCCAGGCTCGCTGCTCGCAACCAAACAAGATAACAAGGGGCAGGCGGACACCAACCAGCTCAGAAGTACCTCAGCGAACGCGTGCAGGGGTGGCGCGGCGTTGGGTGCGAAGCCAAGCCAACGACCAGCTCGGCGGCCGGCCCGAGAGCCGCCGTGGGTAGTATAGAGCACTGCACTTAAATTGTACCACGTTTGGCTGGACAGTAAACAAACACGGACCGGCGACGAGCTAGCTAGCCGCTGCCGTCCTGCAGCCAGCGAAACAAGTTGGCGCAGGGGGCGACGACGTCGTCCTGCTCCGTCACGCCGCCGACGCGGCACATGAACGCAGGACGCGTGCGACTAGAGGGGCGCGCGGGGGCGTCGTATCTGACCCGACCATCGGCGCATCCAGCCGCTTCTCTTCCACCTCCGGCGGTGGTCGGAGGCCGCAACCTCTTCGGCAGTGGCTCCCCCCCCCCCCCCCCCCACCAGGGAGCACAGCTCGGTGATGTAGGCGGCGGCATCGACCAGGAGTGACGCCTTGTCCTTCCGCGCCTTGCTGGGTGCGCCACCTCCTCGTGCTCTCGGTGCGACAGCCACGCCGGCGGATCAGGCCGTGGGGGCAACCGGCGTCGTGGTTGCCGGAACCACGACCAAAACCGGATCCACCGCCTGGACCCAAACACCCTCATGCGGATCCGGCCGGCAAGCAGCCCCTTCGCCCAGATCAGACCGGCGGCGGTGAAGAGCAGCTGACCACGCGACCAAGTGCGAGCAAGATCGAGCTCCCCGAACCAGCTCCACATCGATCTGCGCCGCCCGGACAATTCCTCGTCGATCCATGCCTCCCGGACGACCTCGACGTCGATCCGCGCCGCACGGAGCCGCGGCTCGTCGATTCTAGGAGGGGAGGGGCGCCGCGCGCGGTGGGGAGGCCGCCGCTGTGCCGCGCGAGGAGGGGAGGGGCGCCTTGCGCGGTGGGGAGGCTGCCGCTCCCGCTTAACGGTTTTGGCTTTCCAAGGCACACGGCACTCATAAACCGGCAAAACGGAACGCCCTCAACCTCCTGCATCATTCCCCTCTATCAAAATTCGAATCTGTTCTTGGCGGCTTCCAACCCTAGCTTGCAGTCAGGAGAGATTTCTCTGCAATAATTCCTGCGATCCGTGACAGGAGGAGCGGGAGTAGCGATGTTGGTAGCATTTTCCCGTAATTTAGTGGAAGTCCCAGGCAAGGTGAGCGCGGGTGAAGCGTTTCACGCCGCGGAACACCACTTCAGGTGTTTCAAGCTCGTAGGCAAAAATTCCGAATCGCTTCGCTCCGTTTCACTTCAGATACTCAACGGTAAAAATATATTAAGTTAACTGAATACATTTTATATCTCGGAAAGAGTAATTGGGGAGGCGTTCCATATGAACTGACACTTGTGCAGATTAGTATATATATTTCTCTATCCTAATATCCCTTGGGTTTATATATTTCTCTATCGCTCATTGTGTTCAGTGATGCAAATCGCATTGTCCTTATACATAATAGAATCTGCAGTGGTTGTAAAATAGACCGACCAAAATAACCATGGTAGCCCGAATAGTCCTTTTAATGTTCAGTCATTTATATAAAGAAGTGATCAGTTATGGTCCTTATACTGTCCTGTAAGCATTGACATCCAGCATCCACAGTTATATCTATATATACTATATAGACACAACCCACTAAGTGTCATGATTGCTATAAAGCTGCCCTTACGTTGAGCCACATCACCTCAATTGTTTTGAACGTCTGATTCTTTGCTTGACATAATCCTAGCCATCCATGCCAATCTGAGCATTCCCTCTCTGTCGTTAATAGCGACGAAGTTGTTTGGCAGCGAGCTTGAAGCCTGGACGATTTCTCCACTTCTTTCACCCCATTTAAAATAATCAATAGCGTTTTTTTTTAGCTTCTGCAACTGATTTGGAGCTGACAAGTCTAGAGCCGTTTCTCAATAAGCAACCGACAGTGGCCATTAATCTCCAAGTATATGGTGCCTTTGCTTGCACTCTTCTCTTTGCCACAGCAAGGAGGTTCGTGCCTTTTTTTTAGATTCACTGTACGAACCTCGCACACCTATAGCGACTAGCCATCACTGTCCTGCTTGAAAGATTTCGTCAATTGTTCAGGGAAGATTCTTGCTCACTTTGATCCTCACTCTTTACCTTACGCAGATATGTATTCATGTCAAGTGACAATTATTTCTAAATTTTCTTCAAGGTTCAATCAAACCACCACCACGTGGTTCTAACAAAAGGAAACATCCTGCACCATTTCTGTTGCTTGATTGGATAAATATTTTTTACAATCTTCTCTTTGGCTTTAGATGCATGATTTTAATTTTTATTTGGTTCTCTCGATCAATGTTTCAGAATCACATATTCATCTTCGAGTAAAAATATGTTTATTTCCATGTTTACCTGTAGAGTTGTTTATTTTCAGATTAGTGTCCTTTTGTTAGATTTTTTTTTTCCTTTGCAGGCCTGGATTTCACTCTCGATCCTTCCACTCAGCATGCTGTTTATGTGGGCGAGTGGAGATCAGGAGGTAGGCGTATATGCTGACTGGTGTGAGCAGTTAGTCAGAAGGAAAACAATTTCTTTGCAGATTTATATACTTTCAGGCAGGGTTCCCTTTTCCATCTATTTTGAATCTTTCTTTCACTGTCAGTTTGACAACTTCTCTATGCACTTGATGTACTCACACAATGCCTTTGAGTTTGATACAAAATCATTAATCAGATACACTCTAATTTTGTTTGCTAAAAAGAACCGACAAGCCTTAATCTCTCTGTGTATCCAAGCAGTGGTATTCTCAGAGGTTCAAGAGACAATTCGAAGCACATTGGTTGATTGTTGCTCCTGACATGTTATAATGAATGATGAGAAGATTGGTCGCACGAAGTCAATAAGTTATTTCCCTCTTAAAAACGTGTGTAGTCATTCAAAGTAAAATCTGAAATAATGTGATTGCAAATATATGTTTCAACTATATATACTACCGAAAGTACATTTAATATTTATGCTTTTTCTCCACCGCAAAAATAAAATATTTATGCTTTATAAAAAATTCCCGCAGCAAGCGCGCGGGGTGTCACTTAGTTTAAATGATAGAGACGTCCTGGGCTTGTTTGCCTGTTCATGTGCCCTGTAAGAAAGAAAAAGTTGAGACACAGCCAAGAGCATGTAAGAAAGTAGTGAAGTTGAGACATTACTGTTACTCCCCATTGTGATGGTTAGATACGCAAGATTTATCTTAGGCATACTGAAACCGTTTCCTTTGTGCTTGCATTTTGTATTAGTTGGCGGTGATTATGCGTGTTAATTAATTTTTCCATTAATTTCGCAAGCGCACAGAACACCATTGTATTTCACCTTGGAGTATTCCAGGATTATCGTATTTATATTTTCGCAGGGAAGTAGAGCAGTAGGAAGTTGA
>LAPY01000867.1:4717-18468 GCA_000970635.1 Eragrostis tef
AGTGATGCTACAGTAACCATCTTCTAATTATGGCTTAATTACGACATAATTACCCTCATTAGATTCGTCTCGCAAATTAGCACATGTTCTACAATTAGTTTTGTAATTAGACTTTAATTAGTATTATTAAATGACAATATTTCAAATGACTAAAATCTGGCTAAAAAAAAGAACGGCCCTTGGTTTGGCGCCCGAAGCACGAGTGCGATGCCGCTGAACTTGAGGCGTCAAACGATGAACCTGTGACGAGGAAAGGCAAAGGAAAGCACGGCGCCACAGTTGCTTCTCCCATGGCGTGTCAAAGCCGGAGCGGCAACCAAGCAGCGGCCAATCTCCACGGCGCCGCCGAATGTTTGTTGTGGTAAAACACGTCGGAGAACCAAACGCCTCCATGCCAATCCGAATAGCACTCGTAAATTCTCCTGTCCATGCATGAGAGAAAAAACAGAGATGTACTTCTTTTGTCTTTTGAGAGCATATACAAATCAAGAGGTTTGAAAATTTGGGGTAATTGTATTTTTGAAATCTAATTATGAATTTACCTTTAATTTTTAATTTTGTGATTCTACTCCTAACTTTTCAACGTGAAGCCATATGTTACCCTGTAAAACTACAATAGAATTATTGCAATTTTGCCTTCGGCAAGGCTTCATGTTGAAAAACTAGATAAATTCAAAAGGTTAAAAAATCAAGGATAAAATCACAACTAAAGTTTAGAATGATGGTAATAACACAATTGTCCATAAAAAATATGTGTAAAGAAAAAATGTACTAACCCCCGATACGAAATTCTCTTATACCATGCCAAATAGTGCTTACATGTATCTTGCTACACGAAAAAAAAAAGTTGAATAAGCACCACATAAGCATTTTTCTTTGGAAAAAGTTGAATTGACATTGATTGGCTTAAAAGCATCAAAAACGAAAATTTTAAACAGTCTGCCTCTGCCAAGTGTCAACGATAGAACCAGGTCCAGTTGCGCCGAGCCCGACCTTTTTGACGGCCCACGCCACGCTCATGCCAGCCTTCCGTCCAAAGGCTTTGCCCGGCGGCCGAACGCGAGCCCGACTCCCCGCAGCGCATCCGCCTTTCGACTCGGCCCGCACCACCGGCCGACCAGAAAGTTCATGGCAGCGTTGCCGCATCGCGCACGCTACCTGTCGCGTCGCGTTAGTACCGTCGTCTCGGAGGCAACAACTTGGACCACACGAGACCCATCCGCAGAAGAGTCCGTGCCAAAAGTTGCGCAAAGGTACACCGTACCCCACACGCAGGCCCACACCGACACCCCACCGGCCCGGCCCATCACCGGTTAAGTAAACGAAAAGCCAGATACTTATCCCTCGCAACCACTGATACCGTGGGACCATAAATATCCGAGGCCACAGTGTCAGCGTATTGTTTAGCAGAAATCCAAGTGGATATGCGAGGAGGTATCTGGAAAAGCAATCTCTTCCGAGTCACTGACGTGTGGGTCCATCATAGATAACTCAAAGACAGGTTCACCGCTCAAATATCCGCAACCGACGAGGTCACCACCACGCGGGCCCTCCAATCCAAAGTCCCAAACTACCGTACACGTTCGCTCAAACTGAACGAAACCTCGGCTTACCGGGGAAGCCTCGGCGACTACGGCGACGACTGCCGCGGCGAGCTCGGCTGAGGCGATGGAGGAGGAGGAGAGCGTGGAAGGGGAGGCAAGGCCGAGGGCGAGGGCGAATCAGAGGGTGGTGGGGGAGTACGTGCTGCAGAGGCTGGTGGGGAAGGGTTCGTTCGCCAAGGTGTTCCGCGCGATCGATCGCGACCGCGTCGACAAGCGCGTCCAGGAGGGCATCCTCCAGGAGAGGGAGATCCTCAACAGCATCTCCCACCCCAACATCCTCCGCCTTCTCGACACCATCGATGTACGCAATCCCCCCTTCCCATCCGCCACAGTAGCGATGGCGATTGCCTGAAACTAGCTTGATTAGCGATTTGACTTGAGTGAAATGTCGTGTGCTTTGCCCGCAGACGGGAAAGGTGCTGTACCTGGTGCTGGAGTACTGCGATGGAGGCGACCTCGATTCCTTTCTGAACAAGCATGGGCGACTGCCGGAGGCAACCGCCAAGGACTTGATGCGGCAGCTTGGTATTTTCTTAGTCGGGATTTGATTTTGTTTTTTTTAAAAAACAACTTAAATATTGGGACCTTGTTTTGATGTGCTTTTCTGGGTCCCTCTTTTGTTTCGCATGCTCAGCGGAAGGGTTGAAGGTGCTGAGGAGGAGGAACATCGTGCACCGGGACCTCAAGCCGCAGGTTTTATTGCGGTTTATTTTGTGTTTCTACTGAATTTCGTCGTTGATTTGGGTGTGATTTTCCCCCCTTTTTCGAAATTATACTGTTCATAGGTTGATTATTGCCGAAGTAAGCAGGTGGACCTAAAAAGCGTTTATTGTAGTTGTGCAAACTCCATATTTAGCTAACGAAGTAATACTGGACAAGCTAGTAACTTTGACTTAAACGAGTCGACCTCAATCAATTTCAGTTCCTTTTAATGTCAGAAAGCACATTAGATTGTTCTGTTTGGAGAAGCTTCACATCTGATGCCAAGTCAACATATGTTGAGTATACATGATTGCACATTGTTTTCGAAAGACCATGATTGCACATTGTAGTTTTCTTATATGTACATTTGTTCTGGCTAACTTTGGTTGGTTAAAACCATGCATTTTCGAGATTCATTATTTGCTCAATACTGATCAAGCTGTGAAACATGCAGAACCTTCTCTTATCAACTAATGGTGACGCCATAACTTTGAAAATTGGTGATTTTGGGTTTGCCAGGTGAAAATTCATTTTCCCGTTTGTTACATATATTTCTATCACGGGATGGTTGTTTTCTCCTACACTAAATGGCCTGATATCATCGGGGTATTTAATAGCCTTTTTCTGATCACAATGATATGATGTTTATACTGATTTTTTTTAGGGGAATACAGCAAGGGAAACCCCATGCTGTGGTAGATTTATATTAATTAAAAAGGGCAGAATAAAAACTGTACAAGCAGAGAGCTAAAGCTCACACCCAAGAGGGTTTCTGGCTAAAGGAAAACAAACTGACTATCTATACAAGTTAACTATGTTTGTGAAAGCCTCCTTTTTGTGTGATACAATGTTTATACTGAATTTTATGCGGGACATGTTTGCTTCTGAATGTCGCATTTACACTGAGCTTGTTGTAATTAGCGAGCAAAATGTCCGTTTCAGGTCTCTGATGAATGAAAATTTAGCTGCCACAATATGTGGGTCGCCATTGTATATGGCCCCAGAAATTTGGCAAGGAAAGGATTATGATGCGAAGGTTAGCTCATTGTCCCATGTAAAATTCGTTGATTCTAAATTAACTGAGGAATAATCTCGGCTTGGAAAAACTTTGCAGTCAGACTTGTGGAGTGTGGGGGTCATTCTTTTCCAGTTAGTCTCGGGGAAGTTGCCATTTCAAGGGAGTAACTGCCACCAGGTTTGATATTCTTAATTTGCTTTTTACATGTTACCTGCATATATATCCATGGTACACGTCACCTAAAACTGGTGTGCTTTGTTTTCTGAATACAGCTGCACCAAAACATACTGGCTTCTGACAAACTAAATTTTCCTTCAGCAATTGAAGCCGATCTATGTCATGATTGCATCGACCTGTGCAGAAGGCTCCTGCACCGTGATCCAGGTCAATCTGACATTTAACTTTACCATTTTCTTGTGCAAAGCAGGCGTATTTAACTCTCTCTTTTTATAATCCTCCGCAGTAACTTAGTTGGTTGATCCTTCTTTCCTTTATGGTCCTCAATTTGACAAGTCATCATTCTGATCTGTTAAGTCTTTACCAGTTTGGGATAATGTTAAAATATTTTTTGGTTTTGCAGAGAAGAGAATAAGCTTTGAGGAATTCTTCAATCACAAGTTCTTGGCAACAAGGTCGTCCTTTTACTCTAGTTATAGTAATATCCATGTATTTAGCCTTGTTATGTAATTTACTTTGTTTTCATGCATGATCTACATTTTATGCTTAGCGATTACATCCAGCTGAAATGAAAAGGATCACTATTACTGAAATAATAGACTCGCCAATATTGATCGGATGTGTGTCTATGTAATTCAATGGTCAAACTCACCAGTAGGAGGGAGGGAGGGAGACTAGCATTGCTCATAGACAATGCATATAATAGATGCATATATGCACTAACTTCCCTTTTGTTTTGGTCTTGTGACCACAGAAGAATTTGATGCAAGAAATATGCTGGTGGGCACATCATAACAATTCATCCCTGATACTGGGTTGATGACTCTTGTGAATGCTTCATTACTTACTTCAACAAATGGATCTAGTTACTCATATTCATATGTTCAGTAGTCTTGCAGTTTCTAGAACATTCTGTGTGTTTTGGCGTAGATTGTGCAACTATTAACAGCCTTTTACAGTTTTGCAATAGGTTAGCAGTCTTTTCTTGTTCTTTCTCTTGTCATATTTCCTGTTGAAGCTTGTTGTGAATTATGTACTTCTATAAATGGGGTAATTATGTACTTGTGCAACATTTCTGCAGTCTTTTCTAGATCTTTCTATATGTTTGGAATCATTGTTTGTCATCATATTGTATTTTCTTCTATGCTGAAGCTTGCCGATTATGCCATTTCAGGAAAAGTGAATGTGTCATTGAGTCTGATCATGCTGTTGATCGGAGGGATACAAATGAGACCACCTCTTCTGTTGTGTCCAAAGCAGAGTCTGAAAGTGTGGAGTCAAATAATTCAAAAGGTACAGTTTGCTCCGTCTGCAAATCGTATCTCCTCTGTTCTGCTTAGGCGCTAATTTCGTGTATTTTTCAGTATTTGATTCGTGGGAGTGGATCGAACGAGAATATGTGGTAGTTCCAGCAAACTGTACTTCCATGGAGATGTTGTCTTCACTTGAGAAATCCACAAAGGATGATACAGGCACCAGAACTGCCGGATATGATAGGTCAACTGGCAAAGGGTCTGTTCATGATCAAAATAGAGACTTCGTCCATAGAGTAATTTCTGTACAAAACCATGGACGTAGTCCAGTGTCCATTTCCCAGCAGTCGACCACTGTGGAAGATAAACAAGGGAAGCAACCGGATTATCATACGAGGCTTCACATTTTGAACCAGTATGTTGTTGTTCTTACGGAACTTGCCCGGGAGAAGGTATGAATACTTCTATAATCTGTACTGGAAAGTAGTAGCACTTATTACCCTTAAACATCATATCCATCTCTATTCTGTGTACAGTTCAGTCTTGTGAGCATGCTTTTACATATCAGTCTTAGTGACTCGGATTGAGCCTAGATTTTGCTGATATTTTGGTGTAAATTGAAAGTTGCAATCTTCCAAAAAGATATTTTTAGGGGAAAATACAATAGCAAAATCTCCTGCTGCAATAATTTATTATATATGAAAAGCGAAGGAAAGGTTACAAACGAAAGAATACAAAACCTGTAGAAGTGAGGTTTGAGTGAAGGCATTCAACAAGCAGGTAAATAAGTTACAAACAATAATTAAAGTAATCCACATTGAAATTGAGTTTCTTAGGCTGGGGTTGGCCCTGCAAAGCTGAAGCTTACCTTCATGCGCAAAAGCTCTTCTTTAATCTTGGAAACTAGGTGGCCTTATGAAATTAGTTGAGCTTCTTGTTGTTCTTCGTTAATGTTCCTTGGGACTGTGGAAGTAACACATCTCTTACTGTTCTTGCTTTTCTTGACAGCATTCATTTTCATCAAATCTCCATGTGTGGCATTTGTACTAAGTAGATAATTCTCTATTGCAACGCTGGATCTCCGTGTTTTAATACAACAATGCCACACCTTCTGTTTTTTGTATCTTAGCTTTTCTGTGTTATGCAGCTTTTTAAAGGGCTGGACCTGGAGGCCTTATCAATAGAACTTGTATTATTAGCAATCTGGAAGGAGGCACTTGATGCATGTAGCTTATTGATGGATGCGACGGGTGATGGAAATTTCTCTAAATCTTCTCAAGAACATTTCCTTCCTAAGAGCGACCGCTCATCTCTGAATGTGGCACGAGGATTGGATTTCACCAGGCCGGTTTCTGTTTGTTCCTGGGTTGAAAGTGAGTTCATGAAGGCATATGATCGTGCAGAGAAGATATCACAGAGATTGAGGGAGAATGATGGTTAGGAACACTGGTCTCTTCTTGTTTTTTTTTCTTGTTGCTCTTTATTTATTGGTTCTTATTTATATTACTAACTTTGTTTTGCAGACAACACTGAGATGCCAGATGCAATGGATCTCATATTCCAAACTGCTTTAGAATACGGAAAAAGTGGTGCTGTGAGTACTCTGGGTTTCTTTTATAGTTTATATGTATTTATTTCCATGCATACACATAATATCAAAAGGAAAAAAGATGCATTGTTCTTTTTTTGGGTTTTAGATGTAACCTTAACCGGTTATTTTTTTTCGAGAACGTGCAATGCATGTCATTAGGAAGAAACAGTTTTACAACGCACCCCACACTGGCCCGCCTGTAACCTAAACCGGTTACTTAATCGTTAATGTGTATCAGGAAAGTCGTTTGAATGAACTAATGTTTTGTGTAGACCAAGACACACTAGTGATGAACTAATATTTTTGCACCGTTACTTCCAAATGTTTTTCCTTTGGTTGGAAATTACTATCAATAGCTAGCGATGGAAATATTCTTGTTTCATGTTTCGTTAAGAGCAATGCTTGTTTCTGCAATCAAGCAAAGATGTGTGAATCGTAAGTGCTTACTCCTTTATGGAAGTACACTAGTCATAAAATCTGCCGCTCCCTTGTTACCTGAACACAATTCTCCTTCATTCTTGGATATAAATAGATCTAACAAGCAGAGAAAACAGGGTTGTAAACAATTTGTCACATGTGAGCCCTTTTTAGAGGCCGAATGTATTTACTCACTTATCAGTTGTAGTCCATTTCTAATATTGACCTTTTACTTATTTGTTTCAGGCAAATGAAGTTTTGGGGCACCAGAGTAGATCAATAGCACTATACTCAAAGGCTATCATCTTGCTCACATTTATATTGCAGGAGGCGCCAGTTTTGCCACTAAATCCACCCTTTTCCCTTTCGCCGTCCAATCAGCAACGGATCCATAGGTACATAGCTAATTTGAAGAGTCATCTCTGCAGTGGTCAGGTTGCCGGACAACAGCAGAGATCAATTCAAAACTAATTTATTAACTCGGGAATCATCTTTGCACAAGGATTGGAAGCTAAATTATTTGCATCACGAGCCAAGCTTTCTTTGTTCCCGTGGAGCATTAGTCCTCCGTATTGTTTTTGTCTTGGAGGTGTTTAATGCACTGGTGAACATCTGATGCCGTGAACTTTTGTAATGATAGTCGCCAAACATTATGGTTCATTTGTCCTCTATTTTGTACAGTATATAGGACTTCTAAGCTCAGTATCATACTGAAATGATCGTGTACATATTTGTATCTCCAACACGTGAACCTTGTAAATATTAATTGTTCTCGACCCTAGTTACTTTACCGTGTGGCCTACTTTCTTTTCAAATATCAAGTTTACGAATGAAGTGACTTGTTTTAAATATGATTTATGCTTTCTTTTTCCTTTTTGGCAAAGGAAAGCATGTTCATTCCTTTCACGTGGATGGATCAGTTTTCTAACTTCCTACTGTACCTGTTTTATTACCGATTGTGCAATGGTGCCAGACTGCCAGTCGCACATTATGTAGAGCGGATACCGCGACATTTTCACAGCTGTATTACTGCAGAAGAATCATCATCCAAGTGAAGAACAATTCCTGTCTTTTGCTGTCTGTGGAGTGGCCCTGTTTGGGGGCGAAAAAAATGTCGAAGGGGGCACGGGCGAGTGTGCTAAGTGGTACCACGACGATCTCTGTGGCTCTGTTGGGTAAACAGGATGGAGCTGGGCATTTCTCGTGTATCTATCTGTTTGTCCACTTTGGACGGGTTTTCATGTGTTAATTGTCGTTACTCTTGTGTTTGTTGCATTCTTCCCCAGTGAAAACACAGTCTGATGCTATATGCTAGATGCAGATAGCAGCGGCACTGATGATCTCCATTGGTTGCAACCTTGTACGAGTAACAGTGAGAGCAGAGGCAAGTTACTCGTAGTCTCGTGCTGCTGCTGGTCCTTGCATATGCCTGCCAGGAGATTTTCACCGGAGCAGGCACACCTCAGCCCAATTAAAACGGAGCAGTACCGTTCGGTACTTGGAGCGGCATGCATGGCTGGCTGTATCGGTCACCAGATCCCGGCACGACCCAAACAAATCTCTTCAATAATTTCCCGGCCGTTGCATGCGGCATCATTCCAGCCTTTGGTCTCAAAGAAAGAAAAGGCACCATTCCAGCCTTTGGACTCCCCATGTCCGCATCCGAGTATGGCTGAGGGCAACGTGACAGCTGACAAAAGTGCTTGGTAAAAATATGAGCAATGACTGGGACAGGGGCCAAGTCAAAAGAGCTTTTTATAACCGAGTGCCAGCGAGTTTTAGTTGCAACTGGGAGCGTATTTCCATCTCTGTGCCTGCCTGCCCGTGAGCTTTTTATGGCCAGTGCCCAGTGCAATGGCCTGGTGCAGGAGCAGCGGGCATGACAACTTTCCTCGTTCATCTGTGGTTCAGCCTGTTGCTTCCGCCACTTCTTTGGAAACAACAGGCCATTGCACGCGCGTTCGTCGTCTCTACGTTACCACTACGTGCTGCCTCTTCACATACGTAGTTCTACTTCGAATCGTCGTACTTGCTGCTCACGTGTCCCATGTATTTTTGTACTCGTACGCTGCCAATGCTGCATTCACCTGCCGGCGTCCAGCTGTCTGAACTCTGATGAAGTCTCTGATTCTTGTGTGAACAGATACGAGGTGCATACTACTCCTAATAGTAGTATTACATAATACTCCTACTAGTATTGCGTAGTACTAGCTTCAGGCCAATACTCATTGGCTTCTTTCTGTCGCTGAACAAAGCTCGGTTGATAGAGCTGCCACACGGCCCACACACACGTTGGTCCTCTGTGCGGATTTGCTTCGATGGGACATTGGACTAAAGAAAGCTGATTAGAAGTGTAACCGTGTGCTGGGATTACCATATTTGACATTGACAGGAAAGAAAGCAGGGGTCCTATCGCGATAAAAAAAAAGGTCCGTTGGGGAAAAGGGCAACACACGGCAGCATGCAACGATCAAAAGAGCTGCAGAAGAAAAAGAGAACGCAAAGAGCTGGTGAAACACACGGCGGCAGCGGTGAAATGAAGCTGCTCCTACTCCACTACAGCCAGACGGGGAAAGTGCGAGCATCTCAAGGAAGGGAGACGACGCCGGGAAAAGGCCGGGGGAAGGAAAGGGTCGGTTTGGTTTTGCATGGAGGAAGATCCAGACCAGGAGACCAGGAACGGCCCAAGATTTTGGCTCATCTCCTAATCGCCAATAATGAGAGCGGATGCCAGCGATCCGTCGCTGAGCCCACTACTGCGGGCTTTCCCAACGCACATCTTGTCGCCGATGGAGGAAGATTGCATCATGTCGCCGCGCCCACTGTACCGTCGCCGACGCGGATGCAAGCGATTCCAGACTACAGTAACCAGGGTTTTGTTTCGAGGGTTTTACGACGGCTGTAATTATGATCAACGCACGGTACCATACGTAGTCGTGATCGGATTCGATATCACAACAGTGTCAATTTTCGACGTTCAACACTCATGAGGCTCTACGCCTCTACGTGGCCATCATATATACCATGCGTCTTATGAGTTCGACTGTTTGATAGCGCGCCCGGCGCCGGCGCCACATGCACTCGCTTCCATTCCGATGGCAAACATCCATATCATACAGACTCCAGCAGTACGCAGAGTTTTCTTGGTTCCATCTGCTCCATCGAGGCATCGATGCAGTCGCTGGCAACAAGTCGGTCGTCAAAAGCGTACTGCCGCTGCCATATTCACTACGGGACGGCTATATGTCGGGAGCCAAACTTTTTGCCAAGCATTTTCTCTCGAGCATCTGGCAAATATGTTTGCCGGGAGCCGCAGTGTAGGCTCACGACAAACTAAGGGCACACGGCAGTTTCGCGTTTGCCGAGAGCCACAGCAAAAGGCTCTCGGTAAGTGGCCATCGGCAAACTGGGTCTGTTTGCCGAGATCCGCTTCCCCGGCCCTCGGCAAATGTTGGCTGTTTGCCAAGAGCCTTTGCCTGCGGCACTCGGCAAACGGGCGTTAACGGTCGCTTGGGCGCCGTCGCGTCGCTTCGTTTTGTCGAGAACTCCGTTGGCTCTCGACAAATGTTTTGTCGAGCGCCTGACGCAAAGCTTTCGGCAACTAGCTTTTTGCCGATAGCTGGCTGCCGTGCGTTGTTTGCCGATAGTTTTTATGAAAAGCCCTCGACAAACAATTTGCCGTGCGGCTTCTTTTCGTTGCTGAGAGCCTCTGGCTCTCGGCAACCCCCCGGTTCCCCGTAGTGATTGAGACACCGAGCCAAACGGAACTGGCCGTGTGGCGCGTCTCGTGATGCGTCTGTGGACGCCATCCTGGTCGTGAATCCTCTCTTCAGCGCTCTGATCAAACACGAGTGCGTGCCTGTGTCGATTTCTCGTGTTTCGCCCATCGCTGTCTGTCTTAAATTCTGTACTCCTACTATACAAGATATATACTCCATGTATACATGCATCGGAGTATTGTGGGCATAGTGCTATTGTCATGTCTCGTAGCGAGTGCCTGTCGATTTCGCAGTACTGCATGCACCATGCATGCATATTTGTTGATCTTTATGCGAATGAAGAATTCTCTGCACCATGCATGCATGAATTTTGGTATTAGAAATATTCTACATTGCCTACTTGGTATGTCTGCAAGTGACGGCACGAAAGAGAGCAAAGCCGTGGCCTCCGTATCAACCAATGCACGGTCAAGTTTAGCAGCGTGGCAGTGAGGAAGAATGTTCGCGCAGCATTTTCATCCGTGACGGATCGGTTCCTCCGGAAAATACGCGACCTGGCATGCATCCGTGGGCCGAAGGATGGTGAGCAGTGTACGTACGGAGCTTGCATGCCATGCATAGGGTCATATGGACCGCGCGTACTTGGCAGCATGCATGCCAAAGCTCACAATTTGTACAGTAGCATGGATATCTCGTATGGGCATTACATGGAAGCAGGCACACCACGTACGCATTCAATGTGAACAGATCTGAACGATAATGTGATACTAGTACGGGTTAGCCGCTAGTGGCCATCGGCAAACTGGGTCTGTTTGCCGAGATCCGCTTCCCCGGCCCTCGGCAAATGTTGGCTGTTTGCCAAGAGCCTTTGCCTGCGGCACTCGGCAAACGGGCGTTAACGGTCGCTTGGGCGCCGTCGCGTCGCTTCGTTTTGTCGAGAACTCCGTTGGCTCTCGACAAATGTTTTGTCGAGCGCCTGACGCAAAGCTTTCGGCAACTAGCTTTTTGCCGATAGCTGGCTGCCGTGCGTTGTTTGCCGATAGTTTTTATGAAAAGCCCTCGACAAACAATTTGCCGTGCGGCTTCTTTTCGTTGCTGAGAGCCTCTGGCTCTCGGCAACCCCCCGGTTCCCCGTAGTGATTGAGACACCGAGCCAAACGGAACTGGCCGTGTGGCGCGTCTCGTGATGCGTCTGTGGACGCCATCCTGGTCGTGAATCCTCTCTTCAGCGCTCTGATCAAACACGAGTGCGTGCCTGTGTCGATTTCTCGTGTTTCGCCCATCGCTGTCTGTCTTAAATTCTGTACTCCTACTATACAAGATATATACTCCATGTATACATGCATCGGAGTATTGTGGGCATAGTGCTATTGTCATGTCTCGTAGCGAGTGCCTGTCGATTTCGCAGTACTGCATGCACCATGCATGCATATTTGTTGATCTTTATGCGAATGAAGAATTCTCTGCACCATGCATGCATGAATTTTGGTATTAGAAATATTCTACATTGCCTACTTGGTATGTCTGCAAGTGACGGCACGAAAGAGAGCAAAGCCGTGGCCTCCGTATCAACCAATGCACGGTCAAGTTTAGCAGCGTGGCAGTGAGGAAGAATGTTCGCGCAGCATTTTCATCCGTGACGGATCGGTTCCTCCGGAAAATACGCGACCTGGCATGCATCCGTGGGCCGAAGGATGGTGAGCAGTGTACGTACGGAGCTTGCATGCCATGCATATGGTCATATGGACCGCGCGTACTTGGCGGCATGCATGCCAAAGCTCACAATTTGTACAGAAGCATGGATGTCTCATCTGGGCATTACATGGAAGCAGGCACACCACGTACGCATTCACTGTGAACAGGTCTGAACGATAATGTAATAGTACGGGCGTGTTTAATTGGTTAGCTGCTAAACATTGTCACAATGAACATTGGTAGCGCCACAGTTTTATATAGGTGGATGTTTGTCACAGTTATAACTTTTTCTACATTGATATCTCCTGTCATAAACTCAAATATTTGCTACTCTCTCTGTTTCAAAATAGATGCAGTTCTGGCCTTGTATTAGAGAGACGTTGTCCAAGTTGAGGTTGCGCTAGGGACGTTGTTCAAGGGCTCTTAAATCTTTGTGTAAAGGCCTGAGTTGGGGATGCATATGCCTAGCGTGGCTTGAAGTTGTTAGAACTAATTGATCAAAACTAACAGGATCAACTAGTCAGAGATAGATCACACCTAGAACTAAACTAATCAGATAAGACTTAAACATTACCTGGACTTAGATGCGCCATGAATTGGCGCTGCAGATGGTGTAAAGGTAGAAGAACGCCTGCAAGTCGATGTAGAATCAGGGACACCGGCTTCCAAACCTTCCAGCCTCTTAGTGATCGGTAGATTAGGGTTAGGAATAACTCTTGGCGGCTAACTCGTGATTAACACACGATTCAGGTAAACAGGAAGTTTTCCTCTAGTTATATAGGTTGTAGGTTCAGGACCGAGCCTTCACATGGGCTGATTTCTGCCTCCCGATCAAGGCAGCTAATAGGGGCTTTAGTCGGACTCTAATGGGCCTTTCGGTCTAATTGACAGAGGTCAATAATTCTAACAGAAGTTGCTTCTACGAACGCCCGAGACGACGAACTGCCACGCTACCGTTAATATTTGATCGTGTGGCCAGTCCTGACCGCACGGCACCCGAGGATCCCCTGTCCCTGCAGCCGGCCTGAACCCGAAAGCTGAAGATAGAGCAGGCAGAGAAGGGCAGGGGAGAGAGGCGGAGGCCGAGACCCCACGCTCGCCCTGCCGTGCTCCTTCCTGTCCTCGGGCCCGACAAATCTCCCCTTCCCTACAGACAGCTACGTGCTCGCTCCCGCAATAATTCTCTATCTCTCAATCTCCATCATCAATTGAATTCCTCTCATTACCCTACCCAAGCCACCCCACACGCTCGAGAAGAGACAACGTCTCGCTCTCATCTCCCTATTTCATCATCCCCTCTCTCTATCTCAAGGCCTCCCTTGCAAGCCTTCCTCCTGTTCCATCCATTCTTACGACGACGGACGGCCTACTGGTAGTAGTCGACTCGAGCAGCAGTAGTAGTAGTGGGTCGCCGTAGTAGTGCCATATTTTCATTGCCCCAGTGGCTTCTGCAGCATCACAGCCTCCACTTAAATTGGAGGGAAGAGAGCAAGAGGCAGCTGCTGCCTCAGGGTCTCATTACTCGCTGGTGCAGTTATTACTGCCACTGTCTCTTGCTACTTCGGCTCCCCCCCC
>LAPY01000867.1:25056-43813 GCA_000970635.1 Eragrostis tef
TGCCGCGCCGCGCCGCGCCGCTCGCCTTGGAAAATCATTCTCGGCGTGCTGCCGCGCCGCGGCCCATGCATCGTCTGGTCACCTAACCGTTCAGCCAGAACCTGCCGCGCCGGATGGGTTCTTCTTCGTCTCTGTGGCAACTGGCAAAGATAGGAGCGTGTGCTCTGCACTCCTGGCGCACCGTGTGGGTCGTCCCGGAAACGGAGAACGACGACCAAGCGCAGTCGCCACGCACACGCGCGGCGAGCGAGAAGCTAGGTCAAACACAGGACCTACGTACCGGGTTGCGTTATCAATGCGGCGGCAGGACGCGCACGCACGCATGACACAAGCTAGGAACTGGGCGCGGCCCCGATCGGCAAAGCTGCGTACGCGATTCGGCGTACGCACATGAAGTCACCCACTGCGTCGACGCATCCTTCCTTCATGTGCCGCCATTAAGAACTTACCAGGCTCCGTGCATCAGCGATCTCTTTCATCGCGAACACGTCCGCGCCTCGCCTTCTTCACCTCGCTTGCTGCGCTTGGACTCCAAACCTCCAACGCGCGTTGTTGCTGTTCGTCGGCAGTGACACGGCGGAGTGTGCCACAGGCCCGCAGGCCAGGCAGGCAGGACGGCCGAAAACTGAAAAGCGAAAAGGGCGATTGGTTCAAGATGACCGGTTTGGCTGGCAGGTGAGATGGAGACGAAGCCCGTACAGACAGCAAACGTTAAGCATCATGTGAGCGATTTGTTCAGTAATGGCAGCGCTGGCTAGGCCACCCACTGATGATGGACAAGCGATGTCGTGGTACGGACGCAATCCTGCCGGTGCGCTTTTGCCTGAGAGAGACTCTGCTCCTGCGTGGATTTCGCCGCTGTACGAACGACGCAGCGTGTGTAGGCCATTTTGTTGAGCTGAGCCTCGAATGATGCAGCGGGTCGGGATTCAGAAGTTTTGTCGGCTGAACGAGCCTCCTCCTCCTCGCGATTGGTCCGAGCATATTGGGTGCCTGCGGCATTGTTTTGGGTTAATCCGATCAGTGATTCGTCAGGTGTTCATTGTCCCAGGAAAATACTACTAGCATTTACTACAATGGCACTCATCTCACAACGAATTAAACAAAGTTGAGGAATCAACCACAGAATCACCGTTACATTTCGTCAGCGGGAAGCAGCAAAATTTTCTTTCAGGTTATGGGCCTTTTCTGTTTCAGGCAGCCGCAACCCATTTAGACTGGGCTATAACCCAATAGCCTATCTCTCAAAAAAACAAATTATGAGGGAATCTCTCCAAATAACGTGCCCAGACAGAGTCTACCTCTCAGCAGCCCAATTACCTGCCACTTTTCCCTATTCATCATCCTACTTATGGGCCAGGCCCAGTTTCGCTGCCGCTCAACCCCAGTACCGGCCCGGTCTACCCGCTCAAGCTAGGGTTTATGCCCCGCGCCGTCACGGCGTCCGTGTGCGTTACGTTTACCATTTCGATTACCTTGCCTATCTCGCCGCGCGCCCCTGCCGCGAACCCCGCGACACCGCACTGCACAGTTCAGCCCCCGCCGCCGCGAGCCCAGCCGCAGCTCAAGCTCTCGCGCGCGCACTCGCTCAAGCATCTCCGTCTCTCTCTCGAAGAAGCCATGGCGAAGGTGGAGGATGTGGTCGCCGGGGCTGGCGACAAGGAGGTGGATGCGGTCGCTGGAGCCGGGGAGGAGGAGCCGGCGCCGCGTCTGGCCTCCACGTTCGCGGAGCTCGGCCTCTGCTCGGAGCTGGTGGAGGCGTGCGACGCCATGAATTGGAAGCAGCCTACTAGGATCCAGTCCGAGACCATCCCCCACGCCATCGAAGGTAACATCGATGGTCATCAAGGGCGCACACACATACCCGCCACTTGGTGGCTGGTAATTGCTGTTCCCAGGCCTTAATTTGGGTTGGGTTTGTGCAGGGAGGGACCTGATCGCGCTGGCGCAGACTGGGTCGGGGAAGACGGCCGCGTTTGCGCTGCCCATCCTGCAGGCGCTGCTCGACAACCGTGATGTTCACCAGTCCTTCTTCGCTTGCGTGCTCTCACCAACGAGGTTGGTTATTGTGTTTTCCTGGTTCATTGTCCTTTCCTTGGTCACTATGTCTCTTCTTCGTACAGTGCGTTTCTGCTGATCATGTGACTTTGGTGGCCCAGGGAGCTGGCTATTCAGATTGCGGAGCAGTTTGAGGCGCTTGGATCAGCTATTGGCCTGCGTTGCGCAGTGGTAAGATTCTACAGTGCAAAGCGTTTAATAATTTTTCCTTTTGCTGATCACATGTCAGGTATTGTATAGCAAGTAGGGAATTGTACTGGATGTCTGAAATTGGCTAATTATGAGTATTGGAAGTCGGCACTTTGAGGATACTTTGAGCACCTCTCTATGATAGTTTTTGGTTTATACTAATAAGTATACTTCGAGGATGCAACCTTCTGATATTGTTATTAGACCGTTCTTCACATTAGATTCGTTTAGATGCCCCTGGTAATAATGCATTCGTGCTATGACTGCTCAAATACAAGTCTTGTATGAGCATTGTGAGGCTTTTGGATTGATATTTTCGGTTGACATTTTGTTTTCTTTTGGCAGCTTGTTGGAGGTGTAGATCGGATGCAGCAAGTGTTATCCCTCGGAAAACGTCCACATATTGTGGTGAGTACTGTAGATCCTGTTAGCTTCACTACCACATTCCAAGCAAAAGATCACTCAAATTCAAATCCTTGTAAAAAAATATTTTAGTGCTCTCGAAATAAATATAATAAATCACTTTGAAGTCACCACCATGGCAATGGCATCCTTTATGAGATTAGACTGGGTTGAGCTCATGGGGCTACTGGTAGTACTAAAGAGTTGCTTAGTCCACAAGATAAGCCCAAGGAGTCTGGATTTATCATATTCAGCCCAAGGAGTTGCTTAGCCCATGGCAGTGGCAAAACGAACCATGATCGTTCTCTTCTATGACACTAGAACTATTTAGTCTGTTATCATTTCCTGCAGTGAATGTTCTGCTAAATTGATTTGATATCACATAATCTTGTCTTCATCTGGACTTATCTTGTTCTCTGTAACATTTAAAACTCAGGTTGGAACTCCTGGCCGACTTTTGGACCATTTGAAAGATACAAAAGGTTTTAGTCTTAGGAAAATCAAGTACCTGGTATGTATTCTCTGAATTTTGTTATTTTTTAGCTGTTCATTAATATTAGGCACATTCCATGTATTGCATTAATTACTATCCTACTAGTGTGTACCGTACGAAAACTGATCTTTTGTATACATTTTAGCTCTAAGAAGCTGTATTTCCCAAATGGTATAAAAGTTTCCAGACGATCCTATTTTATCTAAATAAAGAGCCCAGAGATTCCTTATGGTTTCATTTCCATTGAAAATGGCTTTGTTAGTTTTGGTTGGCTTGCCAAGCCTTTCACAACCCTCCTTTACCTTGGTTGGGGACAGTTTTCAGCTGTAAATTTAATTTAGCTTGTCCTGCATGCTTGATGGGTGCCATATCTAGGTGCTGAAAGATGTGGGTTCTTACCTCCCTAGTCAACTATTTCCTAAGATTGGTGCCACACATGCACCTCATAATTTGGAGAGAAAAAAACTATATGAAATTTGAAATCAGTTTGTCTTGACCTTATCTATTGTTTGTTTGTATAGGTACTGGATGAAGCTGATAAATTACTTAATGTGGAGTTTGAGAAAGCCATCGATGAGATCCTAAATGAGATTCCTAAAGATAGGAGAACTTTCCTTTTTTCTGCAACTATGACCAAAAAGGTTTGTGGACAATGAAGTGTACTTATGTGATGAAACTATCGGTTTATTAGCTGTCTCAATTGGAGAACTGAAAGCACTAATATTTTATATTTATAGTATTAAATATATTAAGCTGATACACCAGTGTTCTTTGCTTGTGTTCATCGAACGCCATCATAAGGAACATTATTAAAAATGCCTGGAATGATTAGAAAAGTTATAGGTTGTCATATGAGTTCTAAGTCTGCTTCAGTTTTCTAGTTTCTCGTGTAAATCTTACCTGCCTAGCCTTATCTTTCTTTCTACACATATGGTTAATTTCTGTCATCATATACTAAATTTGTAGGCAGTGTATGATGCGTTTGCATTATATGTTTAATTTGATTAAGTGATGTTTCCTATGCATATTTTTTTCAGGTAAATAAGCTGCAGCGTGCTTGTCTCCGGAACCCTGTTAAGGTGACACTTGTCTTTGTCTTTTATTAATTGTCTGATGAGCAAGAAAATTGCAGAATAGAGCCCCTTGATGTACCTTCTTTACTAAAGATGACAGCATTTTATTTGTGCACCAGGTTGAAGCAGCCTCCAAATATTCTACAGTTGATACACTTAAACAGGTGTTTTATTTTGTTCCGGCAGACTACAAGGTCAGGGTTTATTTCGTCCATCTATCTATACCCTTGCGGTTGTTGCTAGTTCCACATAAGTATTTAAGTTCATTTGATCTGAATTCATGCACTCAGTTTTTTGGGTTACGTAGCCACTTGTTTATGTTCCATTAATATAACCTTGTGAATCTATGTGTCATCCATTTGTAGTTTCTACCCTCCCTCCCTCCCTCCCTCCCTCCCTCGCTCTCGTGACTGCAACTTGATCTGTGTCAGTTGATCAATGCTGTTACCTTTTTAAAGAGTAGCTCATTGATTCATCCTGTGCATGGTTACTAGCACCTCTTCTCTTGCTATAGCCCCCTTCCTCTGTGGCTACACCCTCCCACAAATAAGAACTATTGTGCAACTCATTGGATTTGCCTCATTACATTCAGTAAGTTGTCTTGAAAAATGATCATTGCGGTTGCACCAATTGAAAATATATAATGTTCCTTATTTTGATCATTTGTTTCTGATCTATTTTTTGTATGAATTTCAGGATTGTTATCTCGTTCATGTTCTTAACGAGAGACAAGGGAGCATGTTCATGATTTTTGTGCGAACCTGTGACTCAACAAGGCTTCTTGCTCTGATGCTGAGGAATCTTGGTTTTAAAGCTATCTCTATCAGTGGCCAAATGAGTCAGGTTTACCTTTTTTTCCCTTCTGTCTGGGATGTCGGACATAGGCAAAATTATATGGAGAATTTATTTATCCAATGAGCTAATCTTTTGCCTAAAAACCTTATATATCATCTTCCCTTTAATATTACTCCCGAATCATATTATTTTTGTTTATTTTTTCTTTACCAGGATAAGCGATTAGGTGCTTTGAACAGGTTCAAAGCAAAAGATTGCAATATCATTATTTGCACAGATGTGGCAAGCCGTGGGCTTGACATTCAAGGGGTTAATGTGGTAATCAACTATGATATTCCGATGAATTCTAAGGTACCATTTGGTTATTCCTGCACTATTCTGATTCATTTACGGTGATGTTTTTCTCATAGATAGCAGAAAGGTTAAATTATCGAGATCATGAATCTAAAACTGTGCACTACATGTAGGATTATGTTCATCGGGTGGGTAGGACTGCACGTGCTGGGCAATCAGGATTTGCTGCATCTTTGGTGAATCAATATGAGGCCCAGTGGTTTGTGCAGATTGAGCAGCTCCTTGGTACTACCAATTTTCTTCCTGCTTGTTCTTTCATTTAGGGCAGTTGATAGGCAGAACTTGGTATGCCACCTTTCCAAAGTTTATCTCTTACACGAGCTATATTTTTTTCAGGTAAGAAAATTGACCAGTGCAAGGTAGACAAAGAGGAAGTCATGATACTTAGAGAACCCATATCCGATGCAAAGAGACTTGCGCTAACGGTATGTCCTTCCACATCAGTATCCATATTAAGTTATGATTATATTGAAAGTTGTTCATTTATTCACATCGTTTATCATTGTAGAAAATGAAAGAATCTGGTGGCCACAAGAAGCGGAGAAAGATGGGAGATGAAGAAGAGGTGGAGGATCGTGTTCATTCTAGAGGATCAAAGCCGTCGAAATCAAGAAGGCGATGAAAGTATGGGAGCCTGGCCTGATGGGTTCGTGTGTACATCCCCTCAAATGTTAGGTTATTTAACAGAGGCTTGTCTTTGATTGAATGTCATTCTGGTGCATTCACAGTTTTGTATCAGCAGTTTTTACTATTGTAAGAGTCGGGCAATTTTGTCTTCACAAACCAAGCTATGCAAGGAAATAACTTATATTTACATCCGATTCTTTTGTTGTCGTTGGTGAACAAATGTGGACTTATTCTGTCTATGCCTCCTTTTCCAAAATGCTGCGCATACAATGGAAGCTATCGGACCAAAAGGCATACTACTACGAAATGCTAGCTGTTCTTCTACCACTACCTTAGTTCTTAAATATATGACGTCTAGGACAGCTAGTCTAGTTCAAGTCACACTAGATTTGGTGTCTAAGCGTCATATACTTAAGAAAGGAATGAGTATTAAGAAAGACAATATATCTTTGGGATGTTTGTTTACGATACAAATAATTTACATGCATTAGGGAAATACCTAGCAGAATTACCATCTTGGCTAAAACAATTAAACAATTTCGTTTTGAGAAAGTACCAAGGGTTCATGAAAAACAATGTTGATTATACCATCATATATATACTTATCAGGTTTGATTATAACATCATATACATATGAAAAAACAATAATGAAATTGAGAGATCTTTGATGTGAGTGAATATTGGAACTGTGCACATTGCTCAGTTATCAATGCGCTATGGACTTGCCGTTGTTTCCTGATATAATATACCGCTATAATAAGGATTTCACAAGCAAATGTTGAAGCTCTACACCAGATACTGGACTGGTGAACAGGACTACAAGAAACTGATACCAGAGGAAATCAAAGGACCCACATTGGACTGATGAAAGAAAGGGAAGCATAATCTACAGATGCCAATTGGAGCGATGATCTGCGGCTGCCAGCAAACAAGACTACAAAAGGACCTTTTCCTTCTTCTGAAGGATGGGAGGATCAACATCAATCCCCATGTTTGCAGCGGTGCCGGCGATGATCCTCATAGCAGAGTCAATGCTTTTGCAGTTCAAGTCCGGTAACTTTTCTTGAGCTATTGCACGTACTTGATCTGCTGTTACTTTTCCAACCTTTTCTCTCTGTGGCTCTTTTGAACCTTTTTCGATACCTAAGAATCAGAATCGAGAAAATGGGGTAAGGAACCATTTGAGTACTAAAACGCGAACAGAATACACGCACATGGAAACAGAAAGATGATTTTCAGTAGCAAGTTCTGTTAGCAAGCATATGCATTTTGCAGGTATAGTGGTGAATTCATACGTTGCAGGCTTGCAGCCCACAGTTCATGAACATATTTTGACATTCAAAAAAGATCAGTGAGTTGTGAGTCTGCAATTTGTGTACATTGGAATCCACAAACTTAAGAATACATTCACGAGACAAGGGACATGGAATTGGAGCTGAAAAAGGAGCAAACTAAAAAGACATGATCAAGGGTATACATCAAATCGTTACTCAATTGCTTATGTCTCGGTTAAAGGATTCATGGGACTAATATTCAGTTATCATAACCGACCAATGAATGCTTGTGCACTGCCAAGAAACTCTAAGCTAGATTGTTTTGCGAGTGCACTCGTTGTTATTATATCAACCCATGACAGAAAATTCATGACTGTATGACCTTAACAGAGTTACACACTGAACTGTCAACCAGAATGCTGAATTTACAGAAACTACCCAAAATCGAACACAAAAATTCATAATGTTTTTCCTGTATGCCCAATTGCTTTGATAAATCGTGCAATTTAATCAAAGCGTCGCATAACTATGAACAGCTATGTACAAGGGTACGCACCTGCAGCCTTAAGGAGCAGGATTGAGGCAGGTGGAGTCTTCAAGATGAAGGTGAAGCTCTTATCCTGCAAAATGCAACGACACAAGCAGCACGATAAGTAACTCACACCAGGAAGCAGCAGATGGTAGAATGAACAATTTTAGGCTCACATCAAACACGGTGATCTCGACGGGAATGATGTAGCCAGGCTTGTCGGCCGTCTTCGCATTGTACTCCTTGCAGAACATCATGATGTTCACACCTTTGGCACCAAGAGCCGGACCGACCGGTGGCGCCGGCGTCGCCTTGCCGGCTTCGAGGGCCAGCTTTATCAGGCCCACCACTGCAGAACAATTAAGCAAGGGTTTAGGACATCCCATTTCCATCTGATGTTTCAGCACTCGAGAAGAGGACAAGAACTACAGACCTTTCTTGGGCTTGCCTCCCGGCTTGGGCGGCGCCATGGCCCTGACGGCGAGCGTCCGCCGGGAGGGTCCGGAGGTGGGCGCGGGCGCCACCGGCCGGAGGAAGGAGGCGGGAGCGCCGAGGAATGGGGAAGAGAGCTTCTTGGTGGGGGTCTGTGAAGGGCGCCCATGGAGGGATAAGGATGGGGTGGCCATGGCTGTGTTCATCGCGACGCGCTGGAGAAGAGAGAACGAGAGATAAGCGGCACCGGGAAGGAGCAGCAGTGCAGCATGCTCCGCGGCGGCCTGCTATCTAATCCGCTCTCGGCGGGTTTGGGCCCTGTACCTCCGAGGAGGATTCCGCCTTCTCCGCATGGAAGCGTATCTTCTAAACAAACATGGTGACTTGCCGTATTTTCGTCAGGCAAATCCATAAGGCTTTGTACAATTTGAATGTCCTAGACTCCTAGTGTGATACCCCTCTTTGAAACAGCCCGTAGACATTTCTTTCAAGAACGCGCAGAACACGTTTTTTTCATTAAGGAGGAGAAACAGAGGTTCAGATACAACCTAAAAGAATAACAGGAAAGAACTGAAAACAGGCACTCAGGCTTGGCAATAAGTGGAAATAAGAATATATTCTCCCCCCAATCCTTGCGAAGGCTGGGAAAAATTAGTGAACCAAAGATTGAACAAACCAAATTCGGTACTGAACATGAAGGATTGATCATGAATATGCATGTCCCGCAATGACATATTTCTATTGCTTAAAGATCACACAACATATGACTGCATCTCCTTAGTAGAAAGATAACTGCAGTGACAGTACCAACGACAAAACAATATATATACCAATTACCAAAAAAATGTCTCTCAAAAACAAATATTCTGTAGTGTACAGATCAGTATGATTCACATTCCCGACATTTAGTATTGAAACTCAACATTGCAGCTCCAAAAGTGAACAAATCAACATAGAAGATCAGTTGAAGGCCTCAGATATCCCTCATATTCTATTCTCAATTCTGAAGGAATCAACAACTGTATGCAGCCTGTCCTTCATTTTGTCCCATCTTCTCTCATTTGCTCCAGTAGTCAATGTGTAAAATTTTCCTGCAGCGTCCAATCCACAATGAAATGTAGTTTACAGCAGTTACAAAATTTGGCATAGCATTCGAGCACAAATTAGAGATTATATTATCTGAAAATATAAGTAGATGAAAAGGACTAGTAACTGGTCATCTTACTGAGAGAGAGAGAGAGAAAAAAAAAACAGCATGAAATTTAAATACCATTTCCAATGGCGATTGTACCAAGTGCATGTCTGGTGTAATTTGGAGCCTGGACTGTGAACTCAAAAGTGTAGTAAGCTCTCCCATCAACCTCATTCTGTGAAACATAGTTTATCTTGTTAATTTAACAACAAATATACATTAGATCAATGATATTTGACAAATGATCAATTGGTTTACTGGCTAATTAAGAGACATTTGTACTTGTTATACCTTTTGTCAGGTACCACCTATACTTTGCCAAAAAAAAAGAGAGTACAATTCACCATCTGAAACTTGGAAACCAGATGACTAATTTGAACGCTGTGCTGTACGCTGAAAGTAGAGGTAGTAGGCTGCTGCCACTTTACAAAGCATATGGGTTTATATTTGCAACAATTCTAGAGCGAACACACAAGATTTCAAATTAACCAAGTAAACTGCTACCTCCGGTTTTATAATATTGGCGTCCGGACAGAGGTGGTAGAACAAAATTTGAACTAAACGTGGCTGTCGGAACACCAATAAAAGAAGACGGGAGGGAGTAAATGGTATGCCTGTTCTTGAACGATAATGTAATGTTCTTAAGAATAAACCATTCTTGACGATTTGTCATGCGCTGTTAGCAACAAAGTTTAAATATGCTTGCAAGATGGATTGAAAAGAAAACATACCTCTTTTGCCTCAATTAACTTTGTCTTTTGAGTCGGCGGGGCTAAAACCTTTTTTATCAGAGCCTCAGCAACCTGGAGAAAACTGATCAGAGTGGGAACTTCTTCCGGGCATAACCAGATGCATTAACCGAGTTTATGTTTTGAGAAGAGTGAACCTTATCAGGAGGACCAAGCTCACGGATATCTTCTTTGCTGGTGGCAATCGTGTTGATGCTCACACTCTCCAGAGGCTCTATAACATCTTTGTACACCTTATCCTGTCCTTGCACAGCAACTTCCTGCACGACAATCACCAACCTCAGATTACTGGAAATGCGTGTGCAATGCAAATTAACTAACCTAAAGTCTATTTATGCTCAAGTATAGTGCACAGACTGTTCCTCACCTGCCATCCAAATGGGTAGAGGAAGGAGTATCCGGTCTTCTTGTCGATGACAGGCAGGAACCCTTTCTTAGACTCTGCTGCGACTATATCAGATCGGAATTGGCACTCAGAGGCTTGGTTATGACCAAATATATCATTCAAAATGGAGTGCCAGCATTCAACATGATGGTAAATTCGAAGAGAAACTCACATGCTGCCGGATTAGGCCGAGACAGAAACGTGGCGGCCGCGGCGGCCCCTGCCCACCTGGCGCCGCCCGGAGCCCTCCTCTGCCTCTTCTGCGTCAGGTCATACAACACATAGCAGCATCGCTAAAGAAGGACGCTCGACATGGGCGGTACGGCTAGCGATGGAGCAACCGTCTGGTCAGGAGAAGCAGCGGGATACCAACCGTTTTCGTGCTGCCGCGGCGGCCGAGCACTGCAGGCGGCGGCCACGGGCCTGACGGCGCAATGCCGCTTGTTGAACGAAGGGGTCGCCGGACGGCGTGCGGCGGCGGAGGTGGTGGAGGCGCGCCGGGGGAGCGGGAGGGAGGCGGCGGGCACGGCCGAGGCCATGGCGTCGACGTGGATGCCGGATGGACGGAAGCGAGAGGCGACCAAGCTTCCTTGCGCCTCTGGCTGCCGCGACTAGGATTTCGCTTCGTTTCTGGTCCACACGACGCCACACGAGCCGAGCCGAGCACTGCGAGCGGCGCACGGGTTTCGAACTGGACGGGAACGCGCGGGATGCGGCCCATGCTTTCGTCTGTGGGCGTGCTCCAAACGGCCTTTTTCTACACAGGCCTTTCCTTCCCTGTTGGGTAAGGTTAACTAAGTTGGGCTTTTCCCTCAAAAAAAAAAACTCAGTTGGGCTTTGTTCTGCTGCTGGAAATTTGCAACGCCATCCATCGTCAATCGATTGAAATGCAGAGGAGTCACTAATAGTATTCAAGTAAAACAGCCACCAAATAGAGTAATTGGAGCAGGCAACCGACATGAGAGACAAGGACCGTAATGACCTAGGTTAAACTAGGGTTAGGCGACTCCGCCGCCGATCAACCCCGGCGAAGGAACTAGACTGCTCTGACTCTGTTTTTCCGGAATTTATCGGCCTCCTCTCTACTCAGGCTGACCAAGGGGTCGACTCAGTTCGACTTCCCGGCCTTGGTGGGTAGGCAGCTCTACAGAGTTTCGGGGGAACGGTGACAGGTCAGGCGGGACGGCAGGATGGTAGAGAAGTTGAGCAAGGAAAATCTATCAGTGAACAGGGCGGGCTCTCAGGCGGTGCGCCACTGGTCCTAATGAGTTGTTTGAGTTGGAATTGTCGCGGACTAGGCAATGCCGCGACAATTAAGGAGCTTCGCGATTTAGCGAAGAAGTTTGCCCCATCCTTATTGTGCGTTCTTGAGACTCAAGTTCATAAGACTAGGGTGGAAAGTCTGAAAAATACTCTCGATTTTGATCAATCATTTGCTGTTAGCAGTCAGGGCCGCAGTGGTGGCTTGGGTTTTTTTTGGAATAGTAAGACTATGGTTACTATTTTACCGTATTCATAATATCACATCGATGTGATTGTTAGAGAGGGGAATGATGATCCATGGAGGCTAACATGTGTATACGGGGAGGCTCAGACAAGCGAGAGGCATAAAACGTGGGACTTGCTTAAATTTATCAAGCCCTCGTCACCTCTTCCTTGGGTTTGCATTGGGGATTTCAATGAAGTTCTTCATCGCCATGAGCATGATGGTGTACAGGAGAGAAGCTACGCACAAATCGCTGGCTTTAGAAAAGCAGTTGATGTGTGCGGTCTGAATGACCTTGGTTACCAAGGGCGAAGCTGGACGTATGAAAAGAAAGTTACCGGCGGATCTTATTGTCGAGTACGGCTAGACCGTGCCTTGGCGACAGGAGATTGGTGTGAGCGTTTTCCTATAGCCACAGTTCAACACTTGGCTGCCGCAACATCCGACCACTGCCCCATTACCCTGACCTGGAAGCCGAGAGAACCACAAGCACAAAAGAAGACACGATTCAGGTATGAGGTTATGTGAGAAACTCATGATGATTTTTCAAACACTTTAGTAGACGCATGGAAGAAGGAAGAGAATGTCACGAGCATGCATGACTTGCATGCCAAACTCAAGTCGGTGAGCTGTCATCTTTCACGATGGGAAAGAATGACGTTTGGTCATGTCAGAAGGGAACTTCAAAGGCTGAAAACCGAGTTGGAAGCTCTGCAGGCGGACCCTCTCCGTATAGGCCCATCGCATTCAGAGATCAAGATTACGGAACGAATTATGGAGCTGAACTACAGAGAAGAACTCATGTGGCGTCAGCGATCTAGAATTATGTGGCTTACTGCGAGAGACAAGAACACTCGTTTTTTTCACCTGCGAGCAAGCAGAAGAAGGCGAAGAAACAAAATTGTTAGAATCCGAAAGCCGGATGGGCAATATGCTGTGAATGAACATGAGATGGGGACGTTGACAACTGAATTTTACAAGACCCTGTATAGGTCAGAGGGAGTAGAGAATATGGAGGCTGTGTTAAGCACGGTTCCAACAAAAGTCACGCCTGCGATGAACGACAGATTGTTAGCTTCATTCACAGAGTCAGAGGTAAAGGAAGCTTTGTCTCAGATGTTTCCCACAAAATCGCCAGGGCCAGATGGTTTTTCGGCACATTTTTTTCAGCGGCACTGGGATCTGTGTGGAGCGGATGTAACCTCAGTTGTATTAAAGGTACTGAGAGGGGAGGACGAGCCGGCAATAATCAACAACACTTTCATTGTGCTTATACCGAAGGTGGCGAGTCCGGAGGAGTTGGGCCAATTTCGACCAATCAGTTTGTGCAACGTGATCTACAAGATTGCGTCGAAAGTGGTTGCAAACAGATTTAAGATTGTTTTACCGGAGATTATTTCAGAGGAGCAATCGGCCTTTGTACCCGGGAGGCTCATAACAGATAATATAATCACGGCATATGAGTGCCTACACTTTATGAAGAAAAAGTGTGCCCGGGATTTGCGATGCTGTGCGCTCAAGCTTGATATGAAGAAAGCATATGACCGGGTTAAGTGGGCATACTTGCGTGCCATTATGCTCTGGCTCGGGTTTCATCAGAACTGGGTTAAGACGGTAATGAACTTAGTTACATCAGTTTCTTTTTCAGTTCTTTTTAATGGTGAATGTTTGGAACAGTTCCAACCCACGAGGGGTATCAGACAGGGAGACCCAATCTCCCCCTATCTTTTCTTGTTAG
The DNA here is from genome assembly GCA_000970635.1 of Eragrostis tef. Taxonomy (NCBI): domain Eukaryota; kingdom Viridiplantae; phylum Streptophyta; class Magnoliopsida; order Poales; family Poaceae; genus Eragrostis; species Eragrostis tef. Next base: position 38,833 of record LAPY01000867.1, read on the forward strand.
CAGCGGAGGGCCTTTCGTGCCTGTTAAAATCCAGAAATCAGTCATCAGCGCTCAATGGCATTAAGGTGGCACCGTCGGCTCCGATGGTAAGCCATCTACTCTTTACAGATGACAGCCTGCTGTTTTTCAGGGCAAATAGGGAGAGTGTCGAAGAGGTGAAGAATGTGCTTAGTATTTACTGTCAGGCATCAGGGCAGCAAATAAATATGGAGAAATCCTCCATTCACTTTGCTAAGGGTTGTCGGCAGAATATGAGAGAAGAGATCAAGAATATTCTTGATGTTTATAACGAGTCTCTAAATGAGAAATATCTGGGAATGCCCTCTGATGTAAGTGCTTTCAAATATTTGAAGGATAGGATATGGAATAAGATCCAAGGATGGATGGAGCAATGCTTATCGGCAGGTGGAAAGGAGGTGCTCATCAAATCTGCTGCTCAGGCAATTCCCACCTTCTCGATGTCTTGTTTCAAACTTCCAAGAGGTTTATGTCAGCACATCAATGGGCTAATTCGCAATTTCTGGTGGGGTTGTAAGGAAGGCAAACGCAAGACATGCTGGGTCACTTGGGATGACATAGTTCAACTAAAATATCTTGGAGGTCTTGGTTTTCGAGACTTGGAGATGTTCAACTTAGCATTGCTTGCTAAATCGGCATGGAGAATACTGCAAGATGAAACCTCATTAAGCGCACGGGTTTTGAAATCTGTATATTACCCAAATGAGGATTTTCTTAATGCAGGCTTGGGATCACGTCCATCACGGATTTGGCGATCTATTGTCGAAGGACGAGATGTTCTTAATCAAGACTTAATTAGACAGATTGGCACAGGAGAGCCCACCATGATTTGGTCGATGGACTGGCTACCAATGCCTGGCCTCAGGAGACCCATCATGACCAATATTGCAAACCCTCCGCAGCTTGTGAGCGACCTCATCGACGAGTCTACAGCAAGCTGGGACATGGCCAAGTTACAAGAATTTTTTACTCCAGCTGACATGGAGGCAATCACTAATATCCCATTGAGTACCAGACAACAAGACGACTTCTGGGCATGGCACCATGAAAAAAGCGGAGTTTTTTTTACAAGATGCTTGCATTGAATCAATATATAATAAACAACCCGGGTAGGTCTAATATGAAAGCTGAGGAGACGGAGTGGAAATCTTTATGGGTAATAAAGGTTCCGTCAAAGGTTAGAGTATTTCTTTGGAGGCTAGCGAGGAGTTCTCTTCCTTCAAAGGATGTTCTACATCACACGAACATGTCTGACAATAATGCGTGCTCAATTTGTGGAGAAACGGATTCCTGAAAGTACTCACTTCTTGAGTGTAACATGGCCAGGAGTGTATGGGCCTTAAAAAATGAGGAGATTATTGAACACTTATGTGCAATACGTGAGCAGGATGCGAAGGGCTGGCTATTAGCGGTGATGAAGTCCTTAGCTCATGCTGATCTCATTCAGAGCTCACTATCGACACATTGTTTCGTATCCAGGTATGTGTCTGAGCTTCAGATGTTGAAGACCTCGCATGGGGAGAAGATGGTGACGCAGAGAAGTCGCCCTAAATGGATTCCACCGCCTGCTGGAATGATGAAGATAAATGTCGACGCTGCTCTCTCTAAGAATACGGGTGTAGCGTCAGCAGCAACAGTTGCACAGGATGACACTGGCCGGTTCATGGGTGCTTCGGCCGTAGTTTTAGATGGCATCGGCGACCCTGAAACTATGGAAGCAGTAGCTTGCAGAGAGGGTCTGTCACTGGCAAGTGACCTTGTCCTACAGGAGTTCAGGATTGCTTGCGATAATGCAAGTGTCATTGGGAGTATCCAAGGACCTGCTATGTGTTCGTATGGACATATCGTCCAGGAGATCAAAGCAAGATCCAGGGACTTTAGGAGGTGCGTTTTTGTCCATGAAGTTGTGTTCATGTTGCTATAGGCAGACATGTTTGGTTATTAGCACCGCCTGACTGTGTTTGTATCACCGATGAAGTCTAATAAAGGGCGGTGATTATGCTTAAAAAAACTAATAGTATTCAAGTCGCAATCAACAAAACTGCAGCACACTTTCTTCAAAAAAGGAGAGAGGGCAAAACTACGGTACACATGTACAAGCGAAGCATGAACACCGCACAAAAAAAAAAAAAAAGCAACGGAAAAAACGGTACACATGTACAAGCGAAGCATGAACACCGCACAAAAAAAAAAAGAAAAAGCAACGGAAAAAACAAATCTGAAAGCTGCTATATCCTGCTGTTGCTGCTAGGTTCTGAAGAGCTCCAAGCAGTGCTCTTGGTCCAGATTTCTGCTCCAAAACTTGCTGTAGTACTCAGCGTAGGTGTAGTCCCTGTAGACAGCCGGAGAGTCCTCACTGATGAGCTTCGCGGCAGGGCCGAGGACCACGTCGTTGCAGGGGCACAGAAACGACGCCACGGACATCCTTGGCTTGTCGGAGTTGACGACGGCGCGGTGCCAAACGCTCTTATATCTTCCGTTGCTCATGGCCTGTGCAGGAGGGGAGTTTCAGTTAAAAGTTGTCCTTAGGATGATCAGAACTCTGGGTCTGCAGTGGAAATTTCAGCTTGGGTACGCTGTTGAACAAAGGACAGAACCACCTAAAACGAATCCATCGATCGTACCGTGCCGGGCATGCAAATCATAAGGCGTGCCACAAGTGCATTAAGATTTCCCTTGCAAAAAAAAAGTGCATTAAGATTTAAGAAACACTACTAGCTGACAAACTGACACTTGACCTACACAACGACCTCATATGTTTTGATTATGTACACCATCCGTGGATTCTTCCCCCGCGTGAATGGTGCGGTGCATCTAGCTGTTCATCAGTCCATTTGTTGCGGTTCTCTGATTGTCTCATCTCCTATGTGCATGACCGTTTGTTGAAGCAGATCCAACCATATACTACTGCACTCGCAGAAACCAACCATTTTCTGCTACCTAACTTGGTCGCTTGCCTACAAAATCAAGTACGTCGTGTACACATGACAACACTACATGCGATGCTTACACTAATCACTTCACTTGGTTGTACTCGATGAAATTTTACAGAGGACAGAGGGTGTGCCATCACCTGCAGCTGGTCCCCGATGTTGATCACCAGCGCGTTGGGCCGTGGGTTCACGGCGATCCACCTGCCTTCCTTGAGGACCTGCAGCCCGGCCACCTGCTGGTCCATGAGCAGGATGGTGAGCGCGTTGGGGTCCGTGTGCGCCGGGAGCCCGTACGTCAGCTCCGGCGCCGGGCACTTTGGGTAGAAGTTCACCGCCATGTGCTGCTCCTGCTCCCCGAGCACCTTCTTCATGTATTCTTCCTCCAGGCCCAAGCTCTCGGAGATCGCTCCGTAGAGCCTGAACCCAAGCTCACGCACTTCTCTGCAGTATCTGCTCACGACCTCCCTGTGGCAAGTTTGACAAAAAAAAAAACGTGGCTGGTTAATAACTTGATCACTATGCTTAAACCTTCTTAACAGTTAGTAAAGCTTATGGTTTCTGCCAATCTCTACTGAGGTGAGGTACTAATGGGTGGCTGGTTACTGACGTGGAATCCACATCCTCTGCTCCAAGATGCAGGAGGGTCCTACGCGATCGGCACTAGAAGGTGGTGTCCAAAGCACTCAGCATGTGGCCACCTCATCGATCAGTTCTTGTTTCTTTGATTTTTCATGTGATCGGGTACATGGCCACATGTGGTTTTCTAGGGGGCGAAAGTGTGGCTCTCCTCGCGTTGTCTCGTTGCCCTGCCAAAACTTGCAGCTCTTCAGGACCAGAGAGAGCCGGTCACGCTCGCCACAGTTCTTGTTCAGGTACCAGCTACCAGTAGTTGTAACACACCCCTATGCTTGAAGTGGACATGCGAGTGGCGATATCTTGGACCAGTGCCAGGATGTTTGGGCGTGCTTGTATTTCTGTCTCGTCAACTTATCTTTTCTGAGAGCAGGGGGGCTCTGCCCGCCCCAGAAAAGGTTGGAAGCTGTGGAGCGCCTTCATCTCCGGCACATGGTGGACTCGTTCAAGACTTCAAGGTACATGGTGGTGGATAGTCGTTTTCGTGTTTCCATTCAGTATATCTAGTGACCTGTCTCGTGGGGGGGGGAAGGCAAGAAAAAAAGGATTCCTTTTTTCTGTGTCTGCTGTTGAAGCTTCAAGTGTGAAACAAAATTTAGTGGTTACGTCGTTCAAGGAACATGGACTTGGTCTTGGTGATGGAATAGTTTATACTGTATTTCCCAAGGTAAAATAATGCTGAAGGCTTGAAACGAGGGTACAGAACCCCAGGTTAACCACCAACTAGTAGGCCTCAATTTTTTTATTTTCTTTGGTAGGAGTACGGCATAGAGTAGAAGAAGATAAACATCAGTGCGTGACACTGTAAAAATGCAAGCAAGAAATGAGAAGCACTATTACAGGGCTTGATGCTGCGTGCATACCTGAAGGACGGCGGGTTAGCCGGCCAGTCGGGGGCGTACTTCTCCAGCGGGTAGCAGTGCAGGCGGAGGTAGTCGCGCCAGTTGTGCACCGTCTCCTTGCGCACGTTGAAGCTTGTGGACAGCCTGATCTTCTTGGCCGGATCGTCGGAGTAGAGCTTGGCCTTCTCCTCGGGCGGCAGCCGGAAGAAGTCGTACGCCACCGCCAGCATCGCCAGCATCAGCTCCACGGGCACGCCGTGGTTGAGCACCTGGTGAGATAAATAAAACACTCTGCACCGGTGAGAAACCAAAACCCTACAGTTTCGTCACTGAATGAATAAACATATTAGAACAAGAGAGAGAAGCTCGTCAGGCGTCGGAACCTGGAAGAATCCGTGGGTGCGGCAAGCTTCGCCGATCTGGGCGACGACGGCGGCGCGGTCGGGGTTGGAGAGGTCGACGATGGGGATGTTGGCGTCGGCCACGACCTCGTCCAGGCGCGGTCGCTGCGTCTCCGGCCGGACGTAGCTGTCCGGTAGCCCGTCGTGCACGGCC
>LAPY01000867.1:44448-64022 GCA_000970635.1 Eragrostis tef
GGATGACGGGGCGGTCGCTTCGCTCGATCCGGGACTCTGCTGCCGTGGAGTGGAGTGAGTACTCCTACATGGGTATCGCTGGGGAGCAGGCGAGAGCAGTGAGGCCATTATATCGACGGCGATGAACGAACAATTTGTCCGCGCGCGCGCGAGTGCTGCTGACTCAGTGACTCATGGCGATGTGCGCCGCGCGTCAGCGGGACGGGTGCGCCGGATTGCTGAAGATACTACGCGTCCGCAGTTGACCGAGTAGTGAACGTCAGTGGCCCGAGAGCGCGTAACGTCACGGTGGTGACGACGGCAGCTAGCCTGGTTTGGCCAATTCTCGCGCACTGTGGGCGTGTGAGTGACTGGAGCGCGTCGCGTGTCGATCCGCTTGGCTGGATGGCCACTCGCATCACCCGGGCCAATTTGTTTAGGGAGGAGCGACGAGTGCGTGCGTGGATTCTGCTTTCGGGGTGAGGACGTTGGCTTGGCATGGCAAAATCCGCCGAGATCTCATGCAGCTGTAAGAATCGCCTCACCTCGTCACGGACCGGCATCTAGATTTTGCGTTGCCAACATTGGCCGACAAGTCTCACGGAACTCCTCCTACCTGCTGGTTTGAACGGCTTTTATCGCAGTTTGAACGGATACACATGCTGGTAAAAATTTCAGTTGTGTGGACCGGATCGTACAGGCCTGCAGGCAGAGGCGATTTCTGAGCGCGCGCCGGATGTTGAATGGCATGTTGTTTTCAGCCGCTAGCTGCATCTTCTTAGTTTCTCTGGGCGTGCAGAGTAAGCTAGCACGACAGAACGGCAACGGGTGTCGACAGAACAGCAAAATTGTCAATGCCCTATATATAGATAGATATACAAGCGCAGCAGCAGTCAACAGTGCTTAGGTGATTATTGACATCATGTCGAAATTTGGTCATCAGATCTGTTGCTGTCGTCGGACTTTCATCTGCTCGCTCTTCTGGAAAGACGTCCTGGGCCTGGCGGGAGGTTTTCTTCAGTCGGACGGCTGCTTTCGAAGTTTGAATTCAGTCACTCTCCCCACAGCCCGGAACCTTCGTCCTGCTTATTACTAGCAGGCTGTCGTACATTTCCTGTTTCCTGCAGTCAAATGAGACGAGTTCTACATGATGACTTGTTCAGAATTCGAATCCTGATGGCCGGCCAGAATTCACCAACCGCATTGCTCAATGCTCATGTACAGGAAGTGGAAATATCGCAGCTACCTGAACGATTGCTGGTGTTTGTGTTCCGAGAGAGACTCGCCTTTTCATTTCCGCTGCAGGGAGTGAACGCATCGAGACCACGGCTGCGTGCATGTCGCGATCGATCGTGGTACCACTAGCGGCAAGATCTAGTAGGCTGATCAAGATGACACTGTGTCGTCTCTGTCTTTCTTATCATTTTAACCTTTGTCTTTAGCCCGATGCGCCTACCCAGAGATATCTCCTAGCTCGCGTTACTGTACATATGACGGCTGATAAAATTGCCAGATCAACAAAGGAACACAAGTAAAACGTGTCATTACAATCCATAAAAGTTTGTCATGTTTCAAAACCGCTAGCTAGTAGTACATCGTACTACTCTCCTAGAGCACCTAACCATTTTGTAGTGATGTGCTTTGTCGTACAGGCCGTATATAGCTAGGTAGCTGGGCTGGCCGTCACGCCGCGGAAAACTTTGCTGGTGGCCATCGCGCCCCACGCCGGCGGCATTTGCCAAAGATTCTCAAGTGTAGTGGACGAGACGCCGAGATGTGCTCCGTGTCCATGCATTCGTTGAATAATCCTCGCGTCGCCGGCCAAGCAGCATTCCATGCGTTTCGCCCATGATGTGGGGACTGGGGAACCGACGAGAAAATATGTTAAAACCATGCAAAATGCGCTCTAGCTACCTATCCGCCGGTGATATGCACGGCCGTCTGCAAACAAGGCAGAGTCCGGCTGCGCGATGTGTTGCCTGTCAGGCCCATTTCAAGGAAGCAAAGTTCTATCCAAATCCACATGATAGATTTGCCTTGGTGTTAGTTTTGCAGTGATGATGACCACTCCAGACACTAGACTCCAACGTAATACTAAGATGTTAACATGTCAGCAATCCTTCCTTTTAATTAGTGGACTGTGGATGACCCAACTAATCAGGCTGACGAAGATATACACAAAGTTTTCTTTTGAAAGGAAAGATATACACAAAGTTCAATTATCATTCACCGAACAAGTAAAAGCTATCCGACGTAGCATTTGGATATAGATGGATGAATATGGGTTAAGTTGGATATACACGTGTCCATGAGTAGGCGCCGTCTTATAGGTCATGGATTGATTTTCGTCGCTAAAGTCTACCAAACAAGTCGGCAAAATCGTGTGGAATTTGTTATGCACTCGTTCCAATGTGAACAATGCCGAGGTGCTACTTTCCTAGTGCTGTATGTAACAATTCAGCAGAAAATATTACAACTGTTCTATATACAAATATCTTGCCCTTAAATGAGGTCCTGTTGTTAGCTTGGGAAACTACTGAAGTTGTCTGAACTTCCAACCTTTGACTGCTCTCAGCCCAGTCAGCCGACCCAATCACTATACCAAGGAACCATCTCAATTTATGCATGTATCATTAGAGAAGCTAATCCTTGCAAAGTAAGAGTATAGCAGCTAGTTGAATATGACGTACTACCACATAGTATGTGCGCTCCTGGGTAAAATCAAAGTGACGTATGACACCGCAAATTATTCAGGGTAGTAAATTAAGTTTGCTGTCACTGGTTTGGGAAGCTTCCGGTTAATTCACGAGCCTGAACAAAATATATTTTAATCCTCTGGCAATAGTAACTAGCAATGCCAACTCCTACATTTAATTACTCCAGGTAGTGGAGCGAGACGCCGAGACGTGCTCCGTGTCCACGCATTGATAGAATAATCCTCGCGTCGCCGGCCAAGCAGCATTCCATGCGTTTCGCCCATGATGTGGGGACTGGGGAACCGACGAGAAAATATGTTAAAACCATGCAAAATGCGCTCTAGCTACCTATCCGCCGGTGATATGCACGGCCGTCTGCAAACAAGGCAGAGTCCGGCTGCGCGATGTGTTGCCTGTCAGGCCCATTTCAAGGAAGCAAAGTTCTATCCAAAGTTCCACACGATAGATTTGCCTTGGTGTTAGTTTTGCAGTGATGATGACCCCTCGAGACTCTAGACTCGAACGTAATTTGATGTTAACATGTCAGCAATCCTTCCTTTTAATTAGCGGACTGTGGATGACCCAACTAATACACACAAAATTCAATTATCATTCACCGAACAAGTAAAAGCTATCCGACGTAGCATTTGGATATAGATGGATGAATATGGGTTAAGTTGGATATACACGTGTCCATGAGTAGGCGCCGTCTTATAGGTCATGGATTGATTTTCGTCGCTAAAGTCTACCAAACAAGTCGGCAAAATCGTGTGGAATTTGTTATGCACTCATACTTCCAATGTGAACAATGCCAAAGGTGCAACTTTCCTCTAATGGTGCTGTATGCCAAGGTGCTACTTTCATCTATGGTACGCCTGATACGAATATCTTGCACTGGATGAGGTCGTGTTGTTAGCTTGGGAAACGACTGAAGTTGTCTGAACTTCCAGTCAGCCCTCAGCCGACCCAATCACTATACCAAGGACCCATCTCAATTTATGCATGTAGCATTAGAGAAGCTAATCCTTGCAAAGTATACCAGCTAGTTGAATATGACGTACCACCACATAGTATGTGCGCTCCTGGGTAAAATCGTAGTGACGTATGACACCGCAAATTATTCAGGGTAGTAAATTAAGTTTGCTGTCACTGCTTTGCGAAGCTTCCGATTAATTCACGATCGAGCCCGAACAAAGCAGTAGTAAGTATATTTTAATCCTCTGGCAATAGTAATTAGCAACGCCAACACCTACTTTTAATTACTCTACTGCCCAGCAAATCGATGCCAATTTTTCAAGGCTAGTATTTATATCGAAGGCGTCAGCCGACGCTGAGAGCTTGCATGAGTGATGACTTAACGCGTCTAGAGCTCGGATGATGTGTGTTGAGTATTCTTCTTTTGTTTGACTCTGAAGGTTCAAGCTGGACAAGGAAGACAAATAATAAACAATATAATGTGTTATTTGTACGATTGATTGAGGAAGAAGGGTACATGAATACAATGATCGTGGGTGTATTCAATTGTTTCTTCTCTTCGGATCAACGTTGCAATCTCCGTCTTACGTCTTACTCCCCGTTATACTTCGAGTATTAGGGCCAAGTTCGGGGTCGCCTTACGTCTGCACACCCCGTTATCGCTGATAAGCGTTGCTGTATCCTTCCTTACTTCACGAGTGAAAGGTATGGGTGTGCCAATTGGAATATGCTCCTCGGCCTTGAGGATGCTCCTCCAATACAACAAAGTCTGTGATGTGTTGGTACAAGACGCGTTTTTGATGCAACAATCAACGATTAAGGTTCAGGGGGTGATTACCACCATGGTAAACCTGCTGCTCATGACGTCGACTCTGCTCATGTCACACAGTCTTCTCTATTTTTTCTTTTAAAAAAAAGGGAAACACAGTCTTCTCTGTGTTGGATCGTCCATGCCAACGTGGGCTATTCCTGTAACGCAATTCTCTGATGTGTTGGCATATTGTTGCTGCGATCTTGCCAGTTGCTCTTGAGACGTTAAGGCCTACTTGTTTGGGCTCTTTTTAGCTCAAAAAGCGAGAAGCTGAAACAAACAACATTTTGAAAAGCTGGCTTTTGAAATTCTAAAAAAAAAAGCTAGCTTCAAAGGAACGAGCAGAGAGCTGTTTTTCTAGCTTTTGGTGTGCTAAGAAGCTAAAAGTTTCTATAAAAGCCAATAGAAAAAACCCAGTCAAAAGCTCATACTCAAACAAACATGCCCCAAGTCTTTGGCGCGAAAACACGAAGCATGATAGTGGCGCAGGAACTCTAATAGATAGGCGTGAGTTAGAACATAGTCGGGAAATAATCAGTTGGAGACAGATCCCACTGTCCTGAAACTAGAAATGGACAGGACCTTTTCTTGAAAAATGAAGAAGACCGACTTGACAACGAAGACCTTGTTAAACTTATTAGTTTTCCATTAGCAGCCTCGCAAGAGTGACAATGTTGTTCCGTTGTTTGAAAAAGTGGTTAATAGAACCTATTGAAAGATAGGAAAAGGCTATAGATCCGACCACAGTGGTCCGACTCTTGTTCGAATAGGACGATCTGCCCTTGTTGTGCCTTTGTTGAGTTTTCGTGCATGTTTTTTTGACTGTTAGATTGACCTCACTCGGATGACTGGGTTGGACCTATAGCGTTGCTCGGAAAGATGCAACTGTAACGTTAGAAATAGGATCATAGCAATGCAACGTGAGAAGTGGGCTATTTATCTCATTTAGTGAATTTGAGTTATTATAGAGCTCGCTCTCCATCTTCATCCATATTGTCATCAACATATGCGTACGAAACTGTTAAGGCCTCTTTTGTATTGCGAGAATTGTAAAAGTCTTGTATGAAATCATGTGAAACTCTTGCGTTCAAAAGGGACCTAAGTCTGTACATTTTAACCGTTTTTACATGGCGTGATCATTGTGGAGAGGAACAGGTTGTCCCAGAGGCCGAGAGTGATGGGCTCAAATCAGAAGAAGCATGGCCTTTCTTTTTCAGGCCTACGAAGGATCACAAGAGATCAAGCCCACAACGCTTCACATGTTAGCTGTGTTAATAAAGGAAGGAAAGTCTATAGAGCATAAATAAATAAATAAATAAGCTGGCATGAATGATGACCTAACGCGTCTTGGGCTCACATGATGTGTGCTAGTTTAACTCGGCCGGATGTTCAATAAATATCTGACCAGGTCACAATATCTCGCACATAATAATACCATAATATTATCATATATCCTCGTGAGGGCGACTTCTCCGATCAGATATTCTCCTACTATGCAATCCCACAGGGATGCTGGACATGAGTGCAGCAAGGCGGTAAAGTGTGCAGGGTTCTTCTCTCGCTAGCAAAGCTCTCAGAAACGAGAAGAACTCGAGAAGCTGCACCGCCACCTCCTTCTCTTCCCAATCGACACGTCCCGTCCAACAAAACGAATTTACTGCAGGAAGGGGATCGAAGCGTTGCCCCAATCGATACTCCCCACTCCGACTGAGAGGAGCTATGCACACGACACGTGTTCAAACCAAATTTAACAAATAGGTCTCCCTTCATGCCCTGCCGTCTTATAAACTGGAGCCTCTTCGAGTCGTATTTGTCCTCCTATCAAGAAGAAGCTCAACCCTGGCATTTCACATGAACCAGATGAGTATATACTTCAGATGTCGACTGAAAGATCTGGGTATCAGCTACAAGGTATTTATGTTGGATGTTTGCTGCATATTGACTTGCATTTGCATTCATGGACAACACGGGTTTGTAAATACGGTGCAGAGGCGTGGATCTTCGTTGCGTGGCTTGCATCTCCACAAGAGACGGGCATGGGTTATTTTTCCGCCCGTTTGATTAAGCGTGGTTCGCCTGAATAGCTGCAACGGCCTTGTTGGAGCGATTATCTCTGCCAGGTAAACCTATATACAGCTCGGTCTCTACATCCATGTCATCGCCCTTCTGCTCCGGTTGCTCGTCTTGCGCGGCGACGACCGCCAGAGGTGCCACCAATAGAGGCTGATTCTTGCACTGCAGAATCAGATCAAGAGCAACATATCAATCACATGCATCCTGATCTTAATAAGCCACATGGGTCCACCTTTGGGAAATCCAAGTTGGCATGAACACATATGATATCACAGAAAAGGAAAGCCGTCTAAGTAATTTGATCCATTCAAACGGGCAGAGCCTCTCCATGACAGAAGATGTTTCACTCCCGTTACCTTCTCACGCAAATCTTCATTGTTCTTTCGTAGGGTCATCTCCTGATTGACATTGATGCAAGAAATGAAAACCACAAAGTTATCAACTGATTGCTCTGATGTTTCAGGATACCATGGGGGCAAAGAACAGGCGACAATGGCCATACCTTCTCTTTCAGCTTTCTGACTTGCTCTTCCAGCAACTGAGTCTGGCACGTATGATAAAAACACAACATATAAAGTGTGAGCTTATGTGCATATGTAAAGGCAGCATCATTTTAATAAACATTGTAGAATGAGTAGGAAAAGAACTAACCTTTCTTCCCCTGATTATATGGAGGCTTTTTTCAAGTTTGACCTCCAGACTATGCAGTTCGTCAATTGAGCACTCTTCCAACTTCTCACCCAAAAGTTTTCTGCATTTCAACAAAATTTAGCTCTTGCTGCTTGTATAAAATAACAAAAGTATTTTTGGGATGAAATACTGACTTTTTGTAAGCTTCAAGTGCTTCAAGTTTCTTTGCCAGGCCCTCAGCATCTGCTTTTATTTGCTGCAAACAATTCGGATCAGATAATCTTAGAATTCAACCCCCAGGAAGCTATCATATGCTATATCATCAATATGTTGATTTGCATCATATTCATTTCTTTCTGGGCTGGTGGAAGTGTGGTCATGCCACACAAGATCAAATCCTAGTTGAAAATATCTGCCTACTTCTTACGTTTTACAGTTTCTGAGTACTTCTAAAGAAAATTAAACTGCTACACGCCTTTTCATGAACGGTGTTATCATATCAACAGAACACGTTCTTTCTACAAAATCAGCTATATGTTAACAGAAGTATGATAACCTTTCTTCAGTCTAGGATATGTTTATTTATAGTTCATGATTCAGCAGAAAGTATGATCTGCAGAAAAATAGGCAAATCTCTTGTAGAAACAAGACAATAGAAAAAAAATAATTAGAGATCATAGCAGCCCATAATAACAAGAAATATTGAATTGCATCGAGCAGAACTGCCATATTGAGTGTTGTCACCTCTATATCTTGTTGTACTGTGCTGCTGCTGACATTATCCTTTGTGTACGTTCTATAACGTTCGATTGTTTTCTGCACACTGAAACAAAAATGAAGCTAGTAAAATTATATCAAAACTTGAAGCTGTGCTAATTTATTTAAGAAAAATAGATTAAATATATTATGAACATTCAAATATATTTTGAGGGCAGTTTTGCCGGTGTGCTTCCTTTTCATTTAGATAGGTGACGAAATTGTACAGAAGATACATTAGTAATATTCAAAATGTATTGGTGATAGAGCGTAGAAAGCATACTAACACAGATATAAATTTCTATTGAAGTCTTACACCCTTCTCTCCATGCTTTGATCATTGTATATAACAATGAAACAAAGAATACATTCTGCATTATTTTTGGAAATATAGTAAACTGTACAAGGATTCACTAGCATATCCATAAATAGAAACTGCAGGCAAGCCCAGTCATCAGTCGTGTCTTGCAGTAGTTCGATACCATGAAGCATGTCAGACAGAACTTTTTCTTGCCACTGAAATACTGCAGCCCTTTTCACAAAGGCAGTTAATATGAGTGATGTGCTGAACTGAAATACTGCAGCTTTGTTCAAGTACTAGCAATGCAACCAGTGAGTTCATATATATGTTTGAACTTGCAAAAAGAGGAAACCTATAACTTTGCTTCTGAATACAAATGATTAGAATATTCCGATAAAATAACTCAAAAAGGAATGATGAAAGGAATCCAATTTTATTTGTGAATGAAACGTTAATCTCCTAGTCCTTTTTCCTGCTTTCACTCTGTGAATTATTAAAGTAAGTCACAAATCAATGATGTTTTTCCCTTATTAAGTGTGCCGCCTCCAAAAATTCTTGAAGTTGGGGCTTCTGAATATCGAGGGGTTGAGTCACATTATTCTTAATTTGAACTAGCTGTAAACTGAAGGTCTTTTTTTTTATTATTAGTGATAGCTGCATATAGGAATGTTTGGTTAGTGTCCACAATTTGCCACAAGTTCGACATGCCACACCAAAGTTATCCCAATGTTTCATAGGTAACTAGGATAAGCTACAAAAAGATAGGCATCAGCAATCACTTTGGTACAACATCTCTTGCTAAATTTCTTGTTTGCGAATAGAGTGCCAGAGTTTGTTGGACAAAGGTGCCCTAGGCTCACAGTCCCTAAGACATTTGTTGTGACAAGAAGGTCAATATAATTTCATTCCTGAAAAATTAAACTCACATCCTTTCCCCCCTCCAAAACACATTGATACTCTACTCTCCATACATGAAAACATATTCAGTGCCCCACCCCATAACTTATTGTAGTATTCCTGGGTGTAAGATGCCTGAAAAATCTGAGACACAACATCAATTTTGTTTTAGGAACAATCAGCTTGACTAGATGCGAGTTGCTATATTCATGTCTGAAGTGCAATCTGCTACAATTAGCACCAGAGCATGCAACCCACCAGGAACGCTAGATATGTCCTCTATACACCTTGATCCTAACTGAACTCCTTTCAATCCCCATTTTCGAGATGTTCCAAAATATGAGAGAGACGAACGCCATCAAACAACAAGAAGTTGTTCACGACACAACAGTGGAGGCATCTAGAGGGGCTTGACGCAGTGGGGTACTAGGTTAACAACATTCAGTATAGATAAGGTAGAGAAGGTCGGGTACTCGGTTAACAATCTTCAGTTAGCGCGGATCGAAGGTACCAGAGAATGATATACTCTTGGTCAAAGGCATTGCTTGGTGACTTTGCAAGAGAACACAAGGAGTGCATGGTAGAGTAAGAATGTTTCAGGCTACGTGACAGCTCAGGATAAAAAATGAGACAAATAATAATGTTTAGTCGGTCTGGACTCTGCCTTCCTGCTACATTTAATCATTTATATTAAGCTAATAAGCTTCAACAATGTAGGGCGACATGAGCATGAAGTTCGTGCTTATCAAAATTTATAACTCTTCTCATTGCAATTGAAGCTGAGGGGAAAAAGATAGTGTAAAAAGCTAGTTCCTAAGCTCAATTCTACACCATATACAATGATTTCTTATCTACTAGCACAAATTTAAGACGATCGAAGTATATGTTCGTGTTAGTGACACAAATGGGTCCCACATGCCATTAACAACAATGTCATATAAGGGATTATTTTTATAATGGCTAATAAAAATGTGTATCGCAAATTACGAGTTCAAGACTAATTCTAGAGGTTGTCCATGGATCTACGAAATACACAACTAATTGCCACTCATATGATCCATTTGACACATTGTTCAAGGTTGAATACACGATGCTCGAAGGATAGTTGGAAAGATGGAGAAACATATTATTTTTTTTATCGAGGGATAGTGGAAAATTGGATAAACATATTAATTTATGTATAGACAAATTGGTATCAATAGAACAAAGACATCCTTCACTATTTTTCAGGGACCCATAAAAAATGTATATTTCACAAATCACTCCATTGGATTCCATTTGCATGTCTAAGCTTTAAGGCAACAAAGATTGCAGTGACAAATCGAAACATACATTAAAAAATTCTAATTTAACATACTAAAACCTAGTTGACTACCTATATGATGACCCTATTTGTGATCAAGCAAGCAACAAAAGAAATGCATGGATTTTATGTTGTCTATTGGTCAAGGATTCAATGTAAGAAACACCATTGAAGCACTTTGTTTGGTATATGCTATGTTTTGACTTTAACATGTATAACGCCTTTTTTTACCACTTCAAGAGCTTCAGCTCTAGTTGTGTCCAATGGTTATAGGATCCATCATTCATTTATTTTTGATGGTTCAAGGTTTGACCACCATTGACATCCCAATATCTTTTGTTGGTTACAATGATAGGATGATCGAGCAACTCGCGGACAAGATCTAAGCGCTATTAGGGTCTGATTTGCTGGTACTTGTGTCACGTGTCAATACAAAATCATGCCGCCTCTCCCACGGTATAAATGTCCTCCCTCCGGTAACTCCTAGGAAAACCACCGGGTATCGAAATAGAAGTCATTATGTTGATCGATGCATGCCTCAGACGATTTTGCTCCCGCCACCAACGCACGCTCCGGCAAAAAGCGAGGCCACTAGGAATCAAACTTGGGCCACCCTACCTCGGGCCTAGCATCGTTAACTAGTTGGGCCGGAGAAAATACTGATTGAAATGGACCCGATACTCTATTTAATAAGGGCATCCGAGGAAACTTACCCCTTAATTAATCATGCCTTGGTATGTTGAACCCCGTCTAAAACGACTTCTAATATGTTATCGAAGGGAGTGTTTGCTTGGCACACATATTGTCCTCGTCATCTTTTTACGAAGCTAATAAAGGGAGGTAGCCATGTCCCGTTCATCTAGGCTGCTGTTGTCATTGAAAATAATATTACAAGTATGCCACCAAAAGGTAAAACGTAGAGTTTTCATTCCACAAAATGAAGACGAAATCATAATTGAAAGAAATAGGTTACATGGCAGGCAAAGGATATTTGATTTGAGTCTGCCAGATTTAGTTTGCTTACGACAACGAGGTTTAGGAGGGGGACGACGATTGTGGAGAGTATGCAATGTGATAGAAGGTGACAATATCGTGTTACTCTTGTGCCACGGTATCATAATATTAGGAATTAACATAGCCCATGCGTCAAAGCTCATAATCTTGCCTAGAACATTGTCCGTCATTAGCTGCCCGAACTAACCAATATGGTAGACAAAGAAAGAATGATACCATGATGTTGCATTGGAGTTGAGCTTTGTTTGAAGGTACGAAAGTTTTGCACATTGGATAGGTGTAAAGCTTGTGGTTGTTAGGTGTGTATTGGCCCTGGAAGGAGTCACACTAGTAAAGACAACCAGATGACCTCCCTTCCATCAATGATAGGGAACTTCAAATTGGCTTACCGCATAGTTGGGGTGTGGTAGACATTGTGCGGAGGCTTTGTCTGGTTATCACTAGGAGGTTGATGTGAAAATCAAAAGATGGTGCAATTCCATTCCCATGATCCATATTCTTTTGTGACTTCTATGATGATGTTATCCTTGTAGTCTTGATTGATAGGCCATGGTTTCAGTGATGTTGCTTCCCTGTTTCCTAATGATGTGCCCAATGGTGTGTCCACACACGAACGCCATTCGCTGCCTCTGTCTACACATTGGCCAAGTTGCCGCCTAATCGTGCAAGACAAATGTCTTGACATAAGACGTTTTACATTTCCAAGCCTTTTCTTCTTATTGCACATGTTGTACAATTTAGATCTCACTCAGGAAGCATGTATCTTGATTTGGACAACATGAATGACTATGTCATCGGCGCAAAGCTTGAATTTTGTGGTGTGGACCTTGTCCTCGTCGGTGAGACACTAGATTAAAGCTTTGTTTTGTGGCTTGATTCAATGGCGAGGACCTAAATTTTGTGGTTGGGACAATGACTTCATTTTGGATAGCAATGGTATGAGATTTTGTCGCTTTCTCTTCAACTCCATTGAATTTGAGGTCATCATGTTGTGTCCTTGAGTGGTTACACCTTCTTCAAGTTGGTATGATGGAATTTCTCGCGGCGCTAGTGTGGACATGAAAACACAAGCATTCAGGGCCTTCAGCGAGGCATTCTTATTCCAACAAAGTTTTTCCAGATAGCGGCCTTGTGTTTTCCCTCCATTGGACCACTTGCGTTTGCTATCCAATTTATACAAACATTGTATTGACAATTGCCACACCTAGGAAAAGTCTAATTTATAACTAATAACTTACCGAATAAATAAACTTTGAAGATCATATCGATCACCCCAAATAAACTGACAACATCATTTGTGGTGTTAAGCGGCAAGGGAAAGAAAAGTTGCCACAGAGGGCTAATATCTAGAGAGGGGGCGACGGATGGCCTCCATGTGTTCAGAGACACCATTAGGTAAAGGGATTAGGACAACAAAGTTGATTTTCGAACGGGACATCATGATTAATGAAGGCTTGAAAGCTAGCTAAGTTTGCAAGCGGCACCTTAAATGTCTAGACCATGGGCACTAGCAGGTTAAGAACGGTTACTTGGTTGGAGTCCAATGATCAAGGCTTCCATGTTGTTCACCACCGTTGAGGGTCTCGATCAGCAATGAAGGATCATCACAAGGGCAATCTAATACCAAATTGTCACGAGAAGAGGGAAGTCACAATATAGAGGTATAGGAGGGCAATTTTTTTTTTGAGGTTTGAGATAAAGTCATAAGAGTGTCGTCATGTCGTGTGTCTTGGGTGAAGACTACCGATTTTAGTAGTCGAGATCATATATAGACAATTCTTGGCGTTAAGCTAATGGTCTTGAATAAATAATCCAACATATGTAATGCAAGGAAGTTATTCGAGATGACTTGTACTAGAAGTTCATGGCATATCCATTGTGACAATATACACAAGAATAATTGATAAATCACAAGGTCGAACTTAACTTTTTTTAGTTTATTTTTCTTCACTCGTGTCTTTGTAAATACTCTCACCGTCAAAAGTTTATAAATATTTTAAATTTTTTGGATTGGCCTACCATGACCCTACAACATAAATAGTGTTTTTTTATATTATTTATTGTTTTTTGTCACAAAGGGTGGAATAACAACGTCATGGATTTGTTCTAGAGATGTTCACTGTGTGTCGCGTGTGGGCTCTAGTTGAGTTTTTGTTTGTGTCCATTCATGCAAGCTGCAGCGCACGAGTTGTAGTCTAGAGCATAGGTGCCGCGCTTGTACTGCTTGTTTCCTAGGTATTTCCTTGTTACTTCCTAGTGGTTTCCTCTAGCTTTGTGTGTATGTCTAGTCTTCTCCTTAGGCTGGAAGTTAAAGTCAAGTCAATCCTTTAGTGTGTCAAGCAAGCATACGCTGCAGCTATGTATCTCCTTTGAAGCAATAAATAAGAGGCAATAGGTCAAGACAGCTACAGCTCATGGCAGCTCCCAAAACATTCAGCTTCGTCCCTTCAGACATGCTCCTTCTCTAACTGCAGCATTGCCACAAGCTATCACTAGATGTATTTCTCACATTTGGTATTCAGCGCGAGGTTAGGGCATTGAAATATCTACTCCATTCACCGCCTGCATGCGATGGCAGCTGCGTCGTTCTGAAGGTCCAATGAAGGCACCGTGGTAATGGATCGTGTGACAATCTTGTCGGGGATGATGAGCTCAATGGTGTGTGTTGCCAGAGTCAGAGAAGATGGCATGTCGCCTAAGATGAGAAACAACGTCTCTTGACAGAGAAGAAGAGCGGCGTGTTCCTCGCAAGCAAAAAAAAAAAAAAAGAGGAGCGTCGTGTCGCCGAAGGAGGAGGCTGGGACATTCACGTGGTGATGAGCACGATGCAGGATTCATGTCAAGTTCGTGGTCGTGATGGTGGTTGTAGAGACAAAAACAACGGGTGCATCAACTCTGGCAACAACGAGCTCGCGGCCCAGTACCCTCCTTGTGATGGTCGATTATGAGCCGACAATTTTCTAAGCCAAGACGCGCTCCTATGTCGTGTTTAGGGGAGATTGTTGGAATGACCACATGACCAATGTTTTTAAGGCACCACTTTGGTGTCGCTGAATCGACTGCTTAAGCATCGAGGCGGTGCAGGGCAGCCGTCATACACGACGCCTCGTTTATAGGAGAGAACATGAGAGAAAATACGGGAAAATGGGGGCAACATGAAAATGGGTTTTGTTGGAGGCATATTTGACCAGATCCGTTGCTGCTGCCACTCGACGCCATGGACATCGATGACACCACCAAGCGTAGGGCACCGCGCGGCGACGCAAGGAGAAGGGCGGAGGGGTAGCCTTGGAGCAAGGAGAGGGGTGGATGGGCGGAGGCAGTGCCGCCGAATGCGCGGCCATGATACGCTGAGAGAGAGTGAGAGAGAGAGAGAGAGAGAGAGAGAGAGAGAGAGAGAGAGAGAGAGAGAGAGAGAGAGAGAGAGAGAGAGAGAGAGAGAGAGAGAGAGAGAGAGAGAGAGAGAGAGAGAGAGAGAGAGAGAGAGAGAGAGAGAGAGAGAGAGAGAGAGAGAGAGAGAGAGAGAGAGAGAGAGAGAGAGAGAGAGAGAGAGAGAGAGAGAGAGAGAGAGAGAGAGAGAGAGAGAGAGAGAGAGAGAGAGAGAGAGAGAGAGAGAGAGAGAGAGAGAGAGAGAGAGAGAGAGAGAGAGAGAGAGAGAGAGAGAGAGAGAGAGAGAGAGAGAGAGAGAGAGAGTTATGAGCGTTTAGTCCTTCACGGTTATGGCCGAGATGTGCTCTCTTTTGTATTTTTCCTTTCTTTTTTTTTCTTTTCAGCTATTCATTATTTGATATATTGGCAACTATAGTTCATCATAGGGCATCGCCTTACCGTCTTAAAAACTATGGGCATGGTTGTGTTCTAGGAATGTGCGTCCGTGTGCCGTGTGTGTCCGTGTGTCGTGTGTCACTTGCGTTCGTGTCCATGCAGGCGAGCTGCAGTGCACGAGTTGTAGTCTACAGCATGGCATACACGTTGGTGCGTTGGGCTTGTGCTAGCTGGCTGCAAGGTAGAGTCAAGTCAAGTCAAGTCTTTAGTGTGTCAAGCAAACCTCTAGGCTGCTGATATGTATCTCGTTTTGAGCTACAAAGAGAGGCAATAGGTCAAGCCAGTTGCAGCTCACCGCAGCCCCCAAAACGTTCAGTTTCCTCCCTTATTGCTCATTCTCTAGCTGCAGCATTGCCGCAGGCTATCACTAGATGTATTTCTAACACCAAACAAAGACCTTTTAAGAACATGGTGATGATTTATACAATTCTAAATACTATTGTATAGAATTAAAAGGACATGCAAGTAACAGACTTGATTACTTGGACTTGCATGGATAGAATCAACATTAACAATACAAATTCTTTGTTAAGTAGTTGTAATTGGTGAGATCAAAGAAATTCGGTCTCCTCGAATGAATTACTACTTATGGATTGTGTGACTGAAATGCTTAAGGTTCAAACCTAACAATAGTTATGGTAGTCACATATCAACACTTAAAATAATAAATTAGATCAGGAAATGACCCCTTTCGATTCCATAGGGGAAAAAAGTGGATTATGCAATAGTATTATCGCATGCTCGAAACCAATAGTTTTCCTCTTATTTATATTTGTATTGACTTGGGAAATAGGATGATTCTGTTGAGCAGATTGTTAAAAGACAAATAAAGGTATTAATATAAGCTTAGAAAAATAAAAGAAATGAACTTTCACGTGTTTCATGGCATTTCAATTGGACTAGCTTCCTTGTCCTAATGTCATTATACTACACTTAGAAAAATAAACACCAATTGCAATATAGTTCACAGGACTTCATCACTTAAATGTGGACATCATCCTTTTACATCTCAGCTGGGTCCTATTTGTGTTGTAAGCTAAAATGCTAATATCCTAGTACACATCAATAAAAATATGTTGAAACGGACATTCAGTCCATGAATTGGTATTGGGTCAAGTTTGATCCAAAGCTAAGCCTCAAAGACTAAGCCAGGTGATTTTAAAGTTCAAAGGCAAAATGAAGTTTCCAAAGACACATGAGGGATGAATTTAGCTATTTTCTAAAAGAAAATAATAACTAGATTTCTTGACGTTTTCATACAAACTAGTATCTAAAATATTGTCGCCATATGGCCTTTTAATTCTATGTTTAGTAGTGACCATGGGTTTTGGCATTCGCAAAATTCATAATTCAACATTTAACTACTCCCTCCGTCTCAGTTTACTTGGCATTCTGGGAGTGTTTTCTAATGTCTAGATTCATAGAATGTTGACACAGGTTGTCCAGGTTCAGAGAATGTTCAATGAATCTGGAACAGAGCCAGAATGCCAAGTATTATGGGACAGAGGGAGTATGTTTCAAAGTTTTATAACAGAAATGCCTAGCACAAAAAACATGTAAAACATCATTGATATCGAGATACAAAAGTTAGTATTAATGGCACATGAAGAACAAGGCCAAGGAAAAGGAGATGTGGTAACCCATAGCTACAAAATTGTTGTGCAAAAATAATGAGTATGCAAATTTTATCCAAATAAATGAACCGTAATCTAGTTTTGTCATAACTTCATTTTCTTGCTTATCTGAATCATAATTCATTATGTGGCCCTATAATAATTGACTTGATTCTTTACAGCCCAAAGTGGACGACATGAACGTAAGTTGATTTTTTCATCTCTAGCCTACCCCAACTTGTTTGAGATAAAAAGGCTTTGTTGTTGTTGTATTAAGCTAAATAATTGATAAATTGTGCCAAATAACTTGGCTTTTGCTAAATGGTGTCAATAGTTGATTTCACACTCTTCAAAATTCCGCATATTTGCTATAAAACACAATCGAGCAACCTTATCACAAATTTGGCTTCAACCCTATAAAAAACGATCTTTATAATGGCATACAAGTTTTTTTTTTGTATATTTGACAGAAAACATAATCTTGCGTCAATACAACTACCATGTTACAGATTTCTGCAACACCATGGTATGGATTTTGTGTCTAGTTGTACCATGGTAGAAATAATCATGTATAGCATTTTTACTACACATGGTCTCAATCAGTTTTGTTCACCATAATTACTACCCTCCTACCTATTTATGCATGCCATTTTCCCCAAATCGTACTAAACTTATCAATTGCTTTTATATTAAAAGAACTCAATCCCTGTCAGCTACAAAGTTTAGCTTATTTTAAGTTGCATGGGGTGGTCTGCTAAGACAAGAACTAAAGAGTGCAAATAGGTTAGGTTGGTGAATCTAGTGGGTGCAAATTGGTGACCCTTAGGGTCACCTCCGACGCTCTTTAATTCAACCATATGAACTAAAATTCCAAACTGAGCTCTCATTTTAAAAATCTAGTTCATTTGGCTGAACAAAAGAGGGTCTGAAGTTACCCTAAAGGGCACGTATTTACAGCCCTATGTGAATCTCATCACTAAACTAGCGTATGCAAGTCTTTCTAATCGCAGTACACTAAATTAGTATATCCAAAATTTAATGAATTGAAGATGCAGGTGTAACAATGGACAATCAAACAAGAGAACGAATTGATCAACGCTACCATTTGATTGATGTTAACACGGTTTATTTTTCTGATGAACTACGTGGTAAGAACAAAACTGTTCATGTGCAGTAAAAGCATAGTACACAATATCGCATGCGTTTGTTTTGTGTCTGAACCGCAGAAGAACTCACGGTGTGGCAGCCGCGCTGCAGGCAACGGTGGGGGAACCACAAACAACCTTAGAGGGCACCACGATCTAATCAAAATGGGTTTAATTAATTCAGACAGCAAAGAAACTGGTCTGTAGGGGTAGTCCGCCGATAGTACTACTGAAAATCTTTCTTCGGGCAGCTCCTCATTTACTGCGTGCCTAGCTAATTCTAGCCTGTCTCTATGCCGTGTAGCATACATTTGCCGTCTTTTCAGGCTGAATTTTCCTATTGGCTGCACCTAGGAGTATTAGTTTTATCACAGAAATGAGCTGCCTAAAGTACTAACCGTCCTTTTGGGCATCAAACCACGCAAAAGTTCAGTAAAACGGGAGCGAGAAACTGCCAGAAAATTAGAAGCGCACTCCACGGTAAAAACAAGGCAAGATTCTCCCGGACGCAAAAATTTCAAACATGCCAATGGATGAGGATGGAAGAAAGGATAGAGGAGTGGGTTCGTCTCGTCAAGTGGCATCTGCACGGTACAGGTGTTCGTCCCCGAGAGGCCAAGGCCTCAAGAGGAGAGGTGGCCGCAGTGGCTGCTACAGGAGTTGCGCAGGGATCCATCAGATTTTTACAGGCTTTCTCTCCCAAGGAAAAGAGTAAACTAATCGCTCAAGCCCCACGCGCACCCCATTCACGCCCAGCAAATCAAGCAGCACCACCAGGGATTACTGCCAAAAGGATGGACGGCTAAACAAAGACCAAACAGCGAGGAGGCATGGATGGGCTGGGGTTGGTTGGTACCTGGCGCTGGCGTACTCGTAGAGCTTGCCCCGCGTGGAGAAGACGATGAGGGCGACCTCGGCGTCGCACAGCACGGAGAGCTCGAAGGCCTTTTTGAGCAGTCCGTTGCGGCGCTTGGAGAAGGTGACCTGCCGGCTGGTCGGATTCTCAATCCGCTTCATCTGCGTCTTCCCCCGCACCATCTTGGGCTCCCGGCAAATGGATCACCCGCTCCAATCGCGGCCGGAGCCGATCGAGTGCCGGCCGTTCCTGTGGCTGAGAGAGGATGAGGAGAAGCTTTATTATCCGAATTGGGGCGGCGGGCAAGGCAAAAGTAGAAACGCAAGGGGGATCTGAGGAAGGGAAAGGGAGACTCACCAAAAATGGCAAGGGGGGCGGTGGTGGGAGAAGAGAAGAGAGAGAGAAGGAGACGCGTAGGGTTTGGCCGTAGCCGCTGCCTCCCACCTCTCTCTCTCACCACTCTCTCTCTCCTCGGCTTTCCTTTTCGGTCCCTGCCGGCGTTGCCGTGACGCGCGTTTCGATTTCGAGCGGTGGTGGGGCGGGCGAGGCAGCGAGCAGGCGAGGCGACGACGGGAAACGGAGGAGAGAGGGGGGATTCGGTGGGTGGGATGGCGCTGCCATTTTTATGGGCACCCAAATAAAGAAGGGGGGAACGAGAGTTAGCCCGGAATTTCCCATCCGAGGAAAAATTATGGCGGGC